>QFEV01000271.1:19742-33027 GCA_003316405.1 Thelephora aurantiotincta
ACCAGATGAATGGGTGACTATCCGCAAGGTTTTCATCCTTGAATAAACGAATATCCATTGCCTTTCAAGGGAGCTGTCAAGACCTCAACCGCTCTGTCGGGTCGAGGGCAGCACGAAACTCGGCAACTGGCACCCTTATAGGATGGTAATTGTATGATCCGGTGTTACGGATAGTCACCCAATCTCTCCTGAATGTTACTTCTGGAATATTGGTTTTGTATTATTCAAATTTGAGATTCACACTCTTTGCTCTCAGTCCGAACTGATGTTAACTGTCATCTTCGTTCCTTTTTTCTCCTTCCTTTCCTGGTATTTTTCCCACATTCGCTCCCTCTCTTCGCCTCTCCTTACATTCCTCCTTCGTTTCTTTTCCATGATGTTTACCTTCCCATTATATTTATCTCATTCATTCACCCAATCTCCTTCATCTTCCCCTCACTCGAGACTATTGCCGAGTAATGGAACAGTCACCCGGCCTTCAAGCTTAGAAATCCTGACCGATCATATTCAGGATTAATTATTACAGTGGTCCTGTCACCTACCAGGACGCATCGACACTTCAAACCAGGAGACTGCAGTCACTTACCTCACCAGGGGTCTCGATTATCTTAACTCCACAATTCCTCACATCAATCACACATTCCAGACCCTTGCGATGCCCAAAGCTGGCAACTTCTTGGTCGCGTCTACACCGCTAGTAAGAGATACAACAAAGTGTATGAGGCCTATCGACAGGCGGTCTACCGTGATGGGTAATCCTACTTTTGATCCTCGATCGCTGTTCTCTACTCCCAGACAAACCAGTGCAGGGATGTCTTGGACGCTTGCTCACGGGTTGTTCGAGTCGACCCCTACGCCTACGCCCAAGCGGCAGAGTTGGATCCAGGGAACACGGTGATCGCTCAGCGGTTGGAATTGCTCAAGCAGGCGCAGGTGACTGGTGACCAGCTTCCAGAAGTACCAGGTCGTCAGAACGCGCATCGAACTCAGCCCACAGATTTCAGGGGAAAGCCAGGGTTTGGAAGGACCTGCCCCGGCCGTGCCAGGCAGCGGTTCCTTATCCAGTCCCCTAGTTGCTAGCGGATTCTGCTCACCAGCCACGCCTCTCTACGCCTGTGCCCTCGCCAACCCAGCTGGGGCAAGGATTTTTCCTCCCAGCCCACTCCTTTCCCTTCATCCCACCAAGCCACACCATCACGACGATGGGTAAATCATTTGGCGACGACAACGACAGCGACAGCACGGCGAGGACAATGATGGCCGATGGTAACGACTACAGCAAAACAGATTCAACTTCTCACACCACGACCATTCTGTGACAGGTACCCAGCTTCCAACAGCACCAGACCCCAAGGGCGTACATCCAACTCCTGAGGCCAACACCGCTATACAACCATTCGGTCTAACCAACCCTCCTCTCCTCCAAGGCAGTGATGTAAACCGTGTTCTGCCTGGGAGTGGTCTGTGCGGTGGCGACTCTGGCCTCCCCTGGTCCGGAGCGGCCGACCTCACCACGGCCTTTCCGAAGAACCCTGCCTCTGCCATTGGTTGTTGACGGGAGCCGACGCGATCCGTCGGGGCTTGCACCGGGGACGCCGACCGCCCTCCCACTCACAGCCGTGACCCTCCGTCATCGTACCCTTCCAGCTGCGGGCCCTCCACGAGCAGACGCTCGGACGCTCACTACATCAGCCCGTTCTCCGTCCTCCCCACAGCCATGATCCGCTACGATCCCCACTTCCCCTAACCCCAACAGATCCGGCCCGGTTCCAAAATTGCCACAATCGCGCACAATCAAATACCAATTTTCCTGACGCACGAAAGCCAGGCACGCACATGCGTTCTTGGCCTGGCAGGAATTCCACTTTGGTAAAACCAAGACCTTCTGCCTCTCCAGCACCGACGTCGACTCGACCATTGCGGCTGCGCGAATTGACCTCAATGCCAGCGCGGCTTCCAGCAGCCCATAGGTCGACACCTATTTTCAAGGGAACTGTCAGAACCCTCGGCCCACTGACATCATCTCAAAACCGGGTATCTGGGATCGGAATGCTCGGCTAGTTTCATTCGAAACGTACCCATTTCGCTCAGATTCCCAACTCTACCCGCTTCGACCCCACAAGGTGTAAATGTTAGCCTGATGCTTGAGTGCTCGAATCCCCGACTTCATTCACGTACGCTGTCCACGTCCTGATGGGGCGAATGTCCATGTCTAGTTTTACGAATAATACTGGTTAACGAAGAGTCTGTGGGAGTATGCGCGTGATGTCCATCCACCAGTTCAGATGAAAACAGCGAGAACACCAACGGTACATAACAAAAGTAGCTGGAGAGAAGAAGAAGCGTTCGGCACCACACCAGCGTTCGATTTACTGCTGGAACCGGTGACCGTAGGAGTAGGTACGCTGATTGTACTCGTGTGATGCAAAGAACTTGAAATGGACGAAGCTAGTCCCTCAACTGTATACACGCGGACGGAATTAATCACAAAGTAGGCGTTGTCGTAGCGGGGACTACCCGCCCCAATAACGTTGTCGTTGTACTGTCCGCAACTCGTGTCAGTCTCTGTTCGTGGGATGCATGGAGTGGCGTACGCAAAGTCCGGTTGTTCCGCCGCTGCAAGTTGCGTTGTAAACCGATGGGACACCGGCCCAATCTCCACAGAGGGTGATATCAAGGATCAACTATGTGGGTTTATAAATATCGGTGATAGAAATACGGACGCCCACGGCAAACCTTCTGCGCCGTAAAGTACTTGGTAATGTTGCAGCCAGAAGATGGGTATGCAGCGGAGGGGAGGCCCCATCCGGAGGTATCGATTGAAGACCCAGGGTTCTTGACGTTATCTGGCAAGCCGGCACGCTAGAGACCGGGGTCAGTTGGAGTGTCTCGTCATCTCGGATGTCCCACTCACGTTCCAGAACCAAATGCTATTTTATCGGGGAGGAGGGACGGTCAGAATTCATACGGATCAAGGATAGGGTGTAAACGCACTAAATGCCTGTGGCGGAGGTTAGTAGGGTCACATGTCGCAAAAACAGATCACCGCGCACCAGAAACATCGAATTGTGTAGCCCAGACACCACCCTGTGCGTTTGCAAACGCAGTTCCAGCGCTGTTCAAGTTTGTTTCTGCGACAGTGCAGCCTGGACCATCGGTACAGTTGAGGTTGACGTTAGTTCCCGTCTGTTGGCTGTTGGTTGACTTGTTGCAACCCGTCAGAGCGTGGACGGCCATTTGATTATGGTTCATTAGGTTGACTCTGATAAAACGTTCCACGTTGGATCCCTGAGCGACACGGGGTAAAGGCATAATGGGAGAACGTACATCTCAACAACATCGATCTCTCCACCGAGCGGCCAATTCTCTCCTGCAACGGTTTAAGTGGATCAATTCAGTGATTTTTTCCGTTGTTGATCCACGTACCCATTGTCCAGAAAGCTAACGAGATCAATATGAACGACGTGAGAACAGGACCGCGAGCAAAGGGTTGGTCTTACCTGGCCAAACGCTGCACCCGTAGGGGAGATGCAAAACGTCGAGCAAGAACACACTTCCAACTGGGAATGAATCTTGAGTCGTAATTCGAACCTGAGGGGGGATCGTAAGCTGAGAATGGGAGCCCTGGTCGAAAGCATGAGCCCACAGTGTTTCGTTTCTCGTTCCATGGTACATTTGTAACGTTGTCGACCCGGAGGATGGCCTTTCCGTTGCCGTCCACGTACGCCAGGTGGTCGTTGGTGGCAACAGATTTGTTCACCCAGATCGCGTCTCCCTGTCAATTTGTATTTGGTATCGCTCGTCAACGAGCGGAGAGGACTCACATTAGTGAGGTTGTCGTAATATCCGTAAAAGTCCCAGCCGTTAAAAAATGTCTGCCCTTCCCAAGTGCGGATGAGGTTGTAGGCGGCACGTACACCTGGGACTTCCGAGAGCATCGCAACTGCGAGTGCCATCGAAGCAGCGGCAAAGGCGCTCTTCATCTTGACGACCCTTGGGAGTGAGGGAGAGAGCGAGGACAGGATGGGGCTGTCTTGGTCGTTCTTGGGAAGTTCGCCCGTGCGTATATATTCGGGATGCCGGGAGACGGCCGGCGCAGCTCATCGCGAACAGTGGAGCCGACCCGAGACTTCGGCGGCTAAACTCCCTCACAATGAGAAAGTGTACTCAGTCGTGACCTTGCGTGCTACCGGATTGCACGATGCACAGGCAGTGTGTATTTCTAGCGGTCAGGTGGGGAAGTACACCGACGGCGACTTCGACACGTCAAACCGGAGATCCTGCAACGATATGTACATGCCCCCAGCGACCTCCTCGTCGTCGTTCGTTCCGGCGATCCGAAAGCTAACGCGCAACGCGCTAACGGTTTGGCCTTCTTGTCGTAACGGATAGGGCCCACACGAATCCTTCCACGATTTTTCCGAAATTTCCCGTCCGACCATGGTGACCATGATCCAATACGAATACCCGTGGCTCTCTTTTCTTTTCAAATTTCTGGCCGACGGGGCAACAAGTCTCAAGGGACGCACGTCCGAGTATCGAGAGCCCGCATCGTCGCGAACCTGGAGTTAACCGGAGAGGGGAGGACCTCGATCACCCGCGCGGTAGCGAGCATGGCTTCTGGAGAACTACCATTTTACATCTTCGTCTCCAACTCCTCTCTTCTCTCGACGACCCAAGCGGCCCCTTCATCCCTCCTTTTGCACCCCAGCATTCAATACCACTACCAGGACGACTCACCCCTCGACCTGCTCCCCAGGTCAGAGGATGAACACATCCTAGTCCTCGATTACGACCCCGCCGGTCTCAGCCAACCCTCAGCCAAGAGCATATCCAACAGCATTGCAGTAACCTCTCTCAAGGTCACCGACGCCCCTGGCGCTGCCATCTCTGGCAGTGATGAGTCCCCCGGTAAGAACGACAAGATGTACATCATTCACACAAGCACGTTGTCTACAGCCGCATCGTGAGCCCCTTCCATCGTGGTTACCTCGAGAACGTATATTGATACTCGTTAGGGCTACCGAAGACATCTCTTCGCCTCAAGCGGTTCTAGCAAAGTTCAGGCAACGGTAGGGAAGCTCGTTTGGGGTAATGTCGCGCAACAAGTCTCATCCGCCTTGCCCAGGAATGCCGTCATCCGCCAGTGCATCGAAACAGCAACGGAACGGACCCTTTCTCCGTCCGATACTATTTTCTCTCCCATTAAGTCACCAACGTAGAGATTGTATACCCTAGGACTCGGTCATGCGCAGACAGTATTATCATTCCAGATCGCCGCCCCGCTGAATTCGTCTTTGCCAGTATTTCGCGAATCATCTCCGGGAATTATCGTCTCAATTCAAGATCTAAAGGTAATACTATGAGGCACTGTATACATACTTATTCACGGCATATATGACGATGATTAGTGGGATAGAAACGAGGCGGGGAGTGAAATCCCGAGTAACGAGACGTGACTCAAACGGTGTCGGTCGTGCTTGAAGGTGTGGCTTTTATGTGTTGCGTTTTGCGAAGGATACAAGAACAGAAGATCGCCTGTGTATCGAGACCGTCAACCCAAGGACGACAGCATCGCCCAGCCGAAACTTACTTTCAAAATTCTTTTAAAGAGGTTGTCTGGAACAGGGCCGACTTCCCCGACGGCGGAATCCAGCCCCGTCAAGGTCCGTTTATTAACGACTTCGAACTTGAAACGATGGAAGGCAGACTGAGCGCCGACAGATTTGGGGAGTACGGCATGGACGGACATACAGTGATCGTTTTACCCTCATAAGTGTAATGGACGACTCGCTTTTGAGGGGGGTTTAGCCGACGTACAAAAAGAAACGGATAGAGGCCGTACTGTGAGTTCTTGGTCCACATCCAGCGAGGACGGAGAAGCGGACAATTCAAGGGGGATATCACCCATCACTACATTGGCGTTTGGCAAGCGGAGATTGATGGGTGAGAGCTCGTGAGTAGAAGCGGGCATGGCAGATTAAAAAGAAAGTTAGAAAGAGGGGCGAAAGTAGAGAGAGAAGAAGAGGAGGGGGAAAGAGAGGGTAAGATCGCCGAAGAAGAGTGCAAATTACCGCTTTGAAATCCAGCTTCAGCAATCGAGACGGAGGAGAAACAGAGTCCGCGACCCCCCTGCGATTGCAAATCAGACACCACACCGCGACTGAAAGCCGTGTCCAGTGCATTCGATCCTCCCTCCCAACAACAAAGACCTCTGTCAGAGCCAGTCTAGGACCGACACCATTGACAAAGGCCACTCCCATCAAGTATATGTCACAGCGCCATCGTAACAGCACCCTCCGAAGGCAAGTCACCAGAAAACGGGCCGACAACCCAAGGACTAATGAGACGACAAGACTCCTCGACGTCAGGACTCCTGTTGTTCCCACTCTTCCACGTCCGAAGGAATAAGGACCAGATCCAGGATGTCAACCTGGGTATCACTGCCAGGACGGGGCAACCAATACATGGTCCTTAGGCCAAGGGTTGAACCAACTCGATGGCTGGGCCTACGATCGAATATACAGCCCCAACCTTTGGAGAAAATGGCCACTATTGAACTATCCAGGGGGCTTCCTTGGCATGCGTTCGTCAATACAGCTGCTCTCCCCTGACACAGACATCGGACGGCGCGCCGCCTCAACCAAGGGATTCACCATTGAGACTGTGACCATGATCACGTGCTCTTGGTCACAAGTCACGGGTGAGTCAATTTGCCCAATGGAACTCATGCATTCCAAGCGAGAAGAAATTGATCCACAGCACGTCTTTAACAACGTCCATGACCTGGCTCATGTTTGTGAAACAGATCCCTGCATCGTGGGACTCGGTAAGAGCACTCCAAGACAAGTACAACCGGGCAACATACAGCAAGGAACGCAAGGCTCTCGTCAAGAGCAAGGACCAGCAAGCGGCACAAGACACAAGACCTTCAAAGAGAAAACAAGATACTGGTCTGCTCACCTGTTATCCTTCGCCGACGCGTCATCTCCAAGACCGTTCTGCATTGTGTTACGCCTAGTGGCCGTCGCCAGATCGCGTTGGCTACGGGTGGCCATTCTCTCGGTCGCCTTCATCTCCTTGTTGAGCAGTGATAAGGGCTTTCTCTGGCTGTTTTGTGCACCGTGAATCTGTCGACAACCTGGCAAGCTCGAAGACTCCTCCCAGACCCGTTGGCAAGCCCTCAAGATTCTGCAAGAACAAGATGTCGGCGACCCTGAGCTGTGAAACCGATAGAGCCCCCTCTCGGCCGATGTAAGCTGCTGAGATACTGTCCGCACGAACAAGAACTGGGTGCCCCTGCTGGTCCCGTCATACCAAACGGTGAGAGCCGGTGTCTGAGGTCGTCACGGTTGTGGATGGTGGTGGCGAGCGAACTGTTCTTCGGTGGCCCCAAACTCCGACAGTTGCGCTCCGCTGTAACCTTCCTACCGTAGGGGCGTTCCTTCTCTCTCTCCCCGGCGACCCGGCACAGCCCCCCAGCTGCCCGTTAGAAATCCCCCAATTTTTACTGCTATTTTCGCCTGAAATTTTCCAGTCGCCCAACCCCCTGACTGCCTCAACCCAACTCCAACGCAGCCGGAAACATCCCACAGCACTCCTCGACCTCCTCGTAACATTAGACAAGGCTACGAGCACCAGAAGATGGCCACCACCAGCGGAGGGTGTTTTGTGAGACCGCAAAGGGGGGATTTATTGAGAAAGGGTGAACCAAAGGTTCGCTCATCCCCGCATCCCCTCTGTTTACATCTTTAGGATCTCCAAATCCCAAAGATACCAACCACCCATGCGCCCTTATAGCCCAGGTATCATCTAGAGCAAGAAACCACAGGTTTTATACGCTCTCCGACGAATGAGTCCACCTTCCCCCCATCCACCTGCGCGATCGCACACTCCTATCACCAACGGACCATCACGCAAGAGCTTCTCGCCGTCCCCCAACTCTTAGCCACTGGATTTTCACGATGCCGCCAACGACCGCCCATCCCAGGGTTCAGAAGACCCAACCCACCGTTCCTCGCATGATCACCTGTACCGACTGCGGGTAGGGTGACGACCACCGACTCCCTACCTCCACCCCAACCGCGCCTTCCTACCCTAGATGCACCGTTCACAGCTCAGAAGCTGAGGCTTTGGCCGTTGTAGGCTCAGGCCTCGTCGTCAAGTCGCAGAGCTCCCTCCACCTACTCGCACCCTATCCGAAGCACCAACATCATGTTTCGCACCGTCTAAACCACTCCGTGTACAGAGGATATACGGTCTGTTCGCCCACCTCCCCTCAAAAATGCATAGGAGAACGTCAGACGCCCGTTACGTAAACCCCTCCATTCTTTGACGTCCCCCAACGCCGTAACCGTGCATGCGCCCCTAGACGTCGAACGGATCAAAAGTTGAACCACCTTCGTGTTGACTGTTCTGCAGCAAGTCTCTTCGCCTGTTTTCACCTTCAAAGGGTGGGATGATGGGACTGGGAGTCGGCGGAGGCTCACCTGGGCAACCATGTTCTCGCTTCCTGTTCTAAGCGAATTTACGGTATCTTCTAGTCCGTCGAGCATCTGCCCCCGTTCAGAGACAGCGTTTCCGAGTCTGTTATACAAGTCGCTCGCCCCACTTGTGATTGAATCTTTTGCCGCGTTTGCCCGATTCGTGTAGGACTGGTTGTTCCCCGGAGTGGTGGAGGTGGTCTCCCTGGGTTCGGGGATCGGTCGATCTGGTCCGGCAACTACAAAAAAACTCGTCAATCAAGACGAACGGTCGGCTAGTCACAGGCCTTTTCGCCTATTTTGCTTACGAAGAGCATCGATCTGCGCCCCCGTAGTGCCTTGGCTACCAACATATGCATATACCTGACCTAGCAGCGTCGTCGGCCCCATGGACACAGGCTGTGGTTGTGCAGGGAACCTTTTTTTGTCCCGTAGGATATCAAGAACTTTGTCATGGTATAGTGTCTTCCTCCGTAGTCCAAACAATGTCCCAAGCTCACACTTGTGAGCAAGGTCATCCTTGATCGTCCAATCAACGTAGTCCCCATTGTCATCGATGTTGAGTGTCCTGTGATGGCGACGTAATCAGTAGGAGCCCAACACAACCACATTCTCACAAACCTGGGTGAAGATATGGTTACGGGTACCGTGTACATGTGTTCGAGACTGGGGACCGAGTAAACTAATAGCTGGCCCTTATCCGTGAAGGCGCCAACAACGCAAGATCCTGGAGAGCGACATGAGATCGACAGTGCGAATTGACGCCCCCCTTACTGTGTTTGTGAACGACATGAGCACTCTCCACAACTCCGTTCTTAGAACTGAAGTCTATCCTCCCCAACCGATCTCCATCAGCATCGAGGCTGCATCTCGCTCCCTTTTGCCCGGTAGTTATCCAGTAGGTATTCACTCCATCCGATCGACCTTGAACCGTAGTAGAATATCGGGATCCACTCGCAGCACACGACACTCCTGTGGTTGAATCGAGAACGTAGGAACCATATGGGAAGCACTGTGGCACTGCGTCGACAGAAATTGGCTTTGGAGAAACTTGGAATTTGTGTCCATGCGCATCTTTCTCGATAGTGTAGATAAACGCATGCCCCAACGCACGAATTGCCACGAGATGTATACTCGGAACCTTTTCTGCACTCATATCAACCCTCTGGAAATTGACGAGAATGACCGGACTGACCAGAGCTTAGCCTGAATATTGCCCAACTCAGAGAGACGAACGGGTTGGCGGCCGAGGGTTTCAGGAAAGAGTGTCTGCGTGTGTTCGAGTTTGTGTCTTGGAGAATGAAAGTAGGACCTCTCATGTCGAGTACCACCAGCGATCCATCGGCGTAGGCAAAAGCGAAGAAACCTGGACGTTCGTGAGCTGCCGCCCAGAGCAAAGAATCGGCCAAAATAGATGTACCTATATCCGAAGCTCCAAACGCAGAGATTGGACCTCTGCTGCTCGGAACCATCAGGGTTGGGCGATATCTTGCCGGAGGGGGAATCGGGATGTGTGTCAAAGAGATCATGTTCTTATCAGCAGGTTCCAGCTGCCTCGCATCCGCCCCCAGCCGGTAGATAAAAACGTCACCGGTCTTGAAAATCGCGACACACTCTAGGGACTCAGGGGTAAGATATACATGGGCCAGGCTCCCTTCGTGTAGAGCATCCTGCGAACATCGATCGAGGACGTGCGGATCAGAGATGGCACCAAAAAGGTCAATCGTGAGAGACGGGAGGGGTCTTGGAAATGATCCTCCCAACGGCTTTGCCTCAGAGCTAACCAGCAACTGCGGACTTATATCTTGGATGCGAATGGTGAGGTCTCTGTGCCATGTGAGCAATACCCGGTGAGGCTCAAACTACACTCGTTTAATTAGTTTTCCGTCAGACGAGGAGCTCAGGACAAACCTTCGCGTGCGTGGAGTCTTCGTTTTTTCCCTGCATCCACGCAACGCCTCCTCTTAAACCGCACTCGCTCCCTGAAGACTCCAGGTCCTGAAGACACAGCGTTCCGTAGGGGGCCGTGCTCAGAGGGAGAATTTCTCCGCCAACCACACTTGAACTACCAGTCCAAAGCAAGTTCGGCAAAGTCAGTCTTTCTGGATCAGACGAGCGTTGCATTGTGTGCAGTGTTTCTGCGAGCTCTTCCCCGATAGCATCTGTCGTCGAGGATGAAATACTCCTCGTCATCGTTGGATGCTTTGGGACAATCGCCAGCGTCTGCGGGGGAAACTCCATAATACTTATCGACCGTCTATCCCCATCTTGACTGAAAATAAACATTACCGCGACAGGATCGAAGTTGCCGGAGAAATGCGGGGTATCTCGAGGAAGGAGTAGGAAATCGGAGATAGGACTCTCGGATTGGTAGGTGTACACGCCAGGGTTTGAAAGACAGTCCTGCATAGCCTTGCGTATCTGCGGAGGTAACACGACCTTGGTGTCCGTCTCGCTATGCGTAGGGTTGAAAGCGGAGAACGAGAAAACGGTAACACCCGAGGATACCTTGCCCCTGTCCCCTCCAAGGACCGCGAGGGTATGTGTGCCTCCCCTAGGATCCGCAGAATTGGAATAACCGCTCCAGGCGAGTTTACGTATCGACCCTGGTACCAGCTTATCTCCGGGTTTGCTGTTATTCGGTTTCAACGAAAGGTTCAAGAACTCTTCGTTGATCAAGTTGATATCCACTTTCTCAATGGACCGAACCAGCAGGGGTTTGTCTTCGTCTTCTGTTGCCCAAACCGCTATCGAACCGTCCTCGTAACCTACCGCGAAGAAGTGACCTGTGGGGTGGATGGCCATACAGGTCGCGAAAGGATTCCTCATTGTGAGCATGGCCTTCGAAATTTCGGCAATTAGTCGAGGGCAAAGTGAAGGGAAATGGCTTACGGGACTTGGAGCCCATGCAGGACCTGGAGCACCTGGTGGTAGAGTAAGTTCATAAACCCTACAGGTGCTCCGTTCTTTCTAGATCTCGCTCAACACCTCGTTGTAATGATCCCTCTCGTCCACTCACAAGATTAACCAGAGTTATGGCACCTACCGGAGATGTAAGAAATGAGACACAAAATGCAACAGGGAGGAGAACCTACCAGTATAGCAAATGAAGATCGAGTTGAGGTCCCGGGGGTGAATGACCAGAGCCACTGGCACGTCCCTGAATGGTCCATGTCAACAGACAGTACATAGATCGAAACCAAGGGGAGGGAACCAACGATCCGCGGGTTATCGGCATCCCAACATCCCTTCTGTACTCGTTCAACGTACATGGCATCTCAAAAGGCGACACTCTCGAACACAAAAGGTCATAAGTCTTGATCCCGCCGCTCTTCAGGCCGAAGAAGACCTATCTTCCACCGTAGGGTCAATAATTCCTACCGCTCGTGACTACAGGGGACCCACATGTTCGTGAGAGGGAGAGGTGGTCATACATCTTCGTGAGCGACCTGGGTCAGATATTCTATTGTAATATTTCCAAGATACAGGGTGACCTACGTGACCTCGGAAAACCTGTGTGTCGCGGTCCGCTGGAGGCGCGGCTGGGTGAGATCCCATACGTGCAACCGGTTCGTAGCATCTGGGGAACGAGGGTTCGGTCCATGCATAGACCGGGTGAGATCACCCAAATAACAGCGTACCCAGACAAATCAGTTTGTTAGACGATTGAGCAAAACTCAGGAATTTGATGGGGGTGTCCGAGGCTTTGATTCGTTCTTGAACTCCCCTTGATCCGATTAACCACACGACACCTGCGCGAGTTCCTGATGAAAGACGATGTTTGTGTGAGAGGAGAACAACGGATCAATATATCGAATGGGGGCCAGCGGCTGAGGCGTGCATAAGCATACCGATTACGAGCAATCCGGTCAGGGGGTCAAAAGCCTGAACAGCGATATCGTGCGCATACTCAAGGGTCAAAAGTCTCCCCGGCGTGAAATCACTGGCGTCGAGTAGCTCAGAAGAGAGGCCCACGTTTGTGGACTGACCCGACTTGAGGCTAAACATCGACATTGATCAGAGAGGGGGGTTAAGCGCCACGTGATATTGTTCCAAAGAATGCCGATGAGATAAACTACATGTCCATGCGAATGTATGTACAGATACCAGCTACAGCATTAGGGATAGGTAGAGTCTAGTGGGAGTGCCAATTAGGATGGAAGTTTATCGAGATACCCCCGGAGGTCTCACGTTCCGCAGCCAACTCCGCGCCTTGACGGGTGGCTGAGCAGCCTGCGCTGTCGGAGGCACAGGTTGCATCACGGACCGCTGCATAGTGCCGTCAGTGCCGTCGGTGATTGTGGCTGTAGAAGAGGGCACGGGAGCGGCAATTCGGCCAACGGGGTCCTTGGACGGGGGTCGGCTCCGAACTGGTGTGAACCCCGTCCGGTTGCCCGTCGTGGTCTTGCGGGAGCGCGGCGTCTGGTTCTCAGAAGCCCTGCTCGGTACACTCTCAGGAGTGAATACCTGTGCAGGGATAGGCTCGCATGCGTCGAAGTCTTCCGGGGCCCTGCGTTTCTTTCCGATGGTTACCGGTTCCGACTGCTGCACCTGAACCGTTGGGGCGGGCGCAGGCTTCACCTCATGGCGGACTTTTGGTTCTGGCGTTTTCGCACGGTGGAAGTTCGAGGTGGACGCAGACGTCGACGCTAATGAGCGCGCGTTCTGGAGGAGGTGAGGGGAATCCGTGGAAGAAACTGCGCTCGTACGAGCGGAGGAAGACCGTGAGGAAGGTAGTGAGGGGTTTGTCGTGGTGCTTTTGCGAGAGGAGGACGAGCTTGTACGAGAGGGGACCGGGACCG
>QFEV01000271.1:34363-46448 GCA_003316405.1 Thelephora aurantiotincta
TGGGCTTGTTCTTCGGCCCGCCCGGCACAATCGCGTAGTTGTCCTTGAGCATGGACGAGTTGGTGTGAAGTTTGTTCCTGATGGTATTTCGCCTCCTCGAGTTTGTGCTCCAAGCTACAGATTGTCGATTCCAGTTTGGCGATATGGGACTGCAACCGGGTGCGGGTAGCGCCGTCCTCGGCAGATCGATGATCTCTAAGGGCCTGCAGTTCTTGCTGTAGCGACGAAACATAGGTTTCTGCAGAATCGTGTTGGCCCTTGATGAGAGAGAGGGAATCAACAGCGTCCCTGTAAGCGGCTTGTGAAAGAGCAAGGGCGACAGTTATCTGATAGAGGTCTTCAGCAATCACTTTGGGATCCTCATCGACGTCCATGACATCCTGCGTGTGCGAGGCGATAACAGACTCCAGTTCCTGGACCTGCTGGGCCAGAGAACGGATGTGTTCCCTCGCGTGATGAAGCTGACCCTGAACTTCCTTGTGTTGTTCAGCCCTAGAGTGGAGCAGGCCCTTGAGTTGGAGGATCACGTCGCGTTTGTCCGAGATGACCTGGGTCATGACCTCTACCAACGTGGCCACCTCCACGTCTCGTTCGTCCCGTTCCCTCTCGATACCCAAAAGCCTCTCTTCGAACGACTCCACTTGTTCTTCAAGGACTTCTACCCTTTGGATCGCGCGATCACGGGCTTCCCTGGCTTCGGCACAATCTTCCACCATTGCCTCCTTCTGGTTCGTGAGAGTTTCGATCTCAGCCGTCATCTCCGCGACCCTATCCTCCTGAAGCCTTAGGTTCGTCTCGAGACGTCGGACATCGTGTTGATGCATTCCTATCTGGTCCGTTCGACGTTTGACACGGCCCTCGAGCTCCTCTATTTGCTGACGTAAGGCCTTACTGGCTTGGGTAGAGGACATGGAGGAGAGTTGTTGCGATTGGAGGGTTTGATAACGGCTCTGAAGGTCCTTCTGTTCGGTTCTGGCGGTGGAAAGGTCGTCTTCCAGATGTGCGATGCGGAGGTTCAAGGAGTCCCGCTCAGCTTCGACCTCTCGGATGACCTTCCTCAAGTGATCCACGGTGGCTTTTGCAGCCTCGAGATCATCGCTAAGCTGACAGTAGGCGTCCTTGTTCCCGGAAGCCTCCTGGGTAAGCTGCTGGATAACTTCTTCCAGCTCCGAAATGCGGGACGAGAGGAGCAGGCGATCGTGCTCGGCTCGGTCGTAGCGTTGGACCGCCTCTGACAACTGTGATTCGGCAACGCTTGCCCGTCGATTCGCGTCCGAGAGAAGTTCTTCATTTGTCCGCAAAGAAGCACCGTAATGAGCCGTCAGGTGCTCGCTCTTCTCCCGAACACGATCGACGACGATAGAGAAAGCAGAAGCAGCAAGCTGAGAACGTTTAGCCTCCAGCTGAGAGTCCTCCACCTTGGCAAGTGCGACGTTCGCCTCCTCACGCAGTCGTTTGATTTCTTCTTCGAGGTTGGACACTTCAAGTGATCTGTCGGACTGAGTAGCACAAGAGAGGGCGAGGATTCGATGTTCGAAAGCCTGGACGGCAAACCTATGTTCGACCTGAGAGAATTCCAGATGACCTTTGGCGTCATCACGTTCGCTGCGAAGACGGTCGATGGTGGCGAGTAGACGTTCAACTACTTCATAATCGACCGGCTGTTGGCTAAATGAAGTACGCCGATTCGACCGAACGTTATCTGGACGCAGAGGGGTCGATCGAATGAGGTACGTCAGATCGGCGTCCTCTTCCAGGAGATTATCCTCGAAAGTTTGTCGGGAAATCGACTGTCCGACAGCCACGGGTATCCGGAAGGTGGAATCGGTGAAAACGTCCTGGGCTTCGTCCACCTGTTGTTGCAGTTCCCTTAGGGTAGGGTGAACGTCAGCTTTGTAGGAAAAAAGGCGACAAGATCCATACTTTTCTCTCGACTGCAGCTGCTGTATTTGTTGTCGTTGAGCCTCGTTCTCGGCGCGGGTAGCTTCGAGCTCGTCCAATGCCGCATCTTTCACCCTGGCAAGGTCAGAGTTGATCGCCTCAACCTCCTCCAGCTTCCTCGTCTCAGCTCTTAGGCTCTCCTCTGTCTGGACGAGCGTCGACTGCATTCTCTGAGCCTGAGCGACCTGTCTCTGGAGTTGTTCCATCTTCGCAGCGTCTTCGTCAATCCTATCCATGAGTTGTTGTTCTCTACTCGTGGACTCCTCTCCGGTTTGCTGCCTGAGGTACTCCAACTCCTCGTCCATATCATCGACTTTGTCCTGCAACTCCTTCACTTTGGCTTGCCAACTCCGCTCGCCTGCTACCTTCTCATTCTCTGTCTTCATCACTTCGGTCTGAAGCTGGCTGATCCGCGTCTCAAGGGCTTCGGTCTCTGAACTTTGTTTCGCAACGAGGTCACGCAATCGCTCGTTCTCTTGCTGTGGCCAGATAAACTGAGGGTCGGTTGTGATTGTCGAAGTCGAGGTTCGGCCGTTCGTGAACTTCGGACGAGGAGCTGCCTTGAGCTGATGACATTCAAACTGCAATTCTTGTATCCTCGATTGCAATTGGCTGTTGCGTTTCTCGAGCGCTGACTTCTCCTGGAGCCGCCCTTGTTTATCCCCCTCGTTCCTGGCTGTCAGAGAGTCGATCGCGGCCTGGAGATCTCGAACGACCTTTTGTTCCGCCTTGAACCTCTCCTGGAGCTGATTAAGAGCGAGTTCCACGTTGTCGTGTGCGGTCTTCTGGTTTATGCGTGCCTCGGAAGTTATACGTGATTCCTCCTCGAGTTTAACTCGCCTGTCAGCTTCTGATTGAAGCTATGCTTGTGTGAGGATGATGTTTCACTCAAACAACGAATGGAACATACCTTATGATTGGTCTCCTTCAACGTTGCATCTATGGCCGCTCTCTGCTGAGCTGCCTGCTCCAGATGAACCTTGAGCATCGTAATTTCGTTGTCTATACGCCGTCACTTAGATTGAATGGAGCGACATCGGATGAAGGTGATGCGATACCTTTGGTGGAGATTGTAGCCTTAAGAGCAACGACCTCATCGCTATCGTGGTTGAGTCCAAGATTTACGACGGACATCTCGAACCAACGTATAGTGCCGTCCTAGCGACAGCGCAGTGTGGAAGTGAGGGTAAAGAGCGAGCGCCGTCTTCCGGAAAGTATCCGACGATGACGGTGGCCCGAAAACAACAAGCAGAACCGTTCGTCGCGTGGTCATGTGACCGTGTCGGTCACTCTCCTGTGCCTCGTTTTGGAAAGTCAACTACTCTGGTTGAGGTTCTCACGATTGCTGCCTCCTCCCCCAGCCAGGAGCTAGGAAGTGACACCGCTCCGGGAACCTCTCGACGTATCAAACGAGAAACCTGTTGAACTTGAAACATACAATCTACTGGTGCTACCTCGATCATCCTCAAGTTTTCCCTCTCTCCGCTCCTCTGATCCTCCTCTCTCGATGAATCACCAGGAGGGCGGGAGAGTGTCTTGATGTCGTTATAACTCGCAGGTGTAATGATGAACCCTGACTTGAAGAGATGAAGAATACCCGGGTCTAGGGCGTTTTATGTTTATTACCCCGGGTTAACCCGGTAATAACCCTCACGCCGTCCAATCGACCGTGAGTGGCGGGATCCTTGTGGAGGCTTTAGCCCTTACCCAGCGGTAGCGAGCGTCGCCTGGATACACTCCTTCGAAATTTCCCGCCACGCCAACCCCGTGAGGACGTTTGAGGCGCGCGTTGCCCGCACGAGGCGACAGGCTTGGCACCAGTTCTCGATTTGAATAGCATACGACGCTTCTGTGAGAACATTTCCACGTGATGACACCGGATTGTCTCATGGAAATCCCTCCATCGGATACCGTTTCAGGTATGCGGACCCTGTGTGTTGGTGTGATGAGTAGGTGGCTTACGTTTGGTGAAAGCGTGGGTGGGAGGGTCGTTCATGTGCCTGCGACTCTGTTGGTGGATATTTACAGAAGGGCCTGCGCGAGATGTTCGACTGTGTCAGGCCGGAGAGGGGTGTTTAACATTCATTGACCCTTCATCGATACGGCTAGGGCATGTCCCGTACCGGTACGGAAACGACGAAAGGCTGCACCCCGGCTGACTACGAACATGCACGGACATCGTATTGTGCCGTGGTGCCCGCCTTTACCTCAGACGGTCGTGGCAGTTTCTCGGTGTGTAACATGTCACCGGCCACCCTAGGCTCCCCGGTGGCCCAGCGCCGATGATAACCAAAGAGGAGTTTACGCTTACTGCGGATCAGAAGGGTGGTGATTAGCCAGAACAGGCATCTCGGGTCGACACAGACGAAACTCCCGGCTGGAAGCACGGCGTGCTGTTTCCGCGTCAGCATGGTCTACGCAAAGCCGTGGTTTTGGGTTCCAAGAAACAAAAGGACCACCATGACAGCCGCAGACCGGGGGACGGGCGATCAAACAGCCTGTGGGTTGAACCGGGACGAACCCAGGATACAACTCTCCCCAGTGCCATGACACCCGAGACTGAAGCCGCAGTGGGAGATAAAGAAGTGCGGTTGTTGTGATGCTGGACTCACCCGTGGGCAGTTTGGGAGGGCATGCTCGTGGGCCACACCGGTTGCGGGGATCTATTTTGATCATCCGCCTGGGGATTCTGTTTCAATCCCCGATAGGCCGGATCGGGGAGTTGGCGAGCACATTGGCGATTCATATGCATAAGAACGCGGTTGTGGCTGGACGAGGGCAAAGGGAAAGAGGAGGATATGAATTGGACACGAACTGGATAGATGCACGGTGTTAACCACCGGGACACTCTCCCCGTCGTCGACTCAAAGGGGAGGCGGGCTGAGCCATCAACGGACCAGCGCCCTGGCCGGTGGGTCGGCTGTGCGCAACTGGGACACGTGAGGGGGAGGGTTACTTAAGTCGGCCAGACGCCCTCTGCACCCGCTCCCTTCTCTCCAATTGTCCCAAGCAGACCCTCGTCTGTCTCGAGCTCACTTGCTCATCGGCCTCGCCGTTTTCTTTGTCTCATATCCCCTTTCTTCTTCTCTCTCAAAAGCACGCAGGTCGTCATCTCCCTTCTGTCCCCCGAAAATTCATCATGCAGTCAACCACACTCCAATCAACCCCCCTTCCCCGCAGGAGGATCCCCCCCGCCAACCTCGGCATCAAAATTACCCCCTCTCCAGCCAATCTCCCCACCATCGTCGTTGCCGAGGGGGGCGGCATATCCCCATCGGGCCCCTCTTCCGAGTCCGAGTCTGCATCCCTGCGCTCGCCAACCAAACCTCGATCGCTCAGGAACGTCAAGCGACTCTCCCTCCAGACAAACCCATCCCTCAGCTCCCTAACCATTGCTACTCAAGACCAGCCCCCGGTCCCCCCATCCCCCGCCCTAGAACCACGCAGGCGACCATCAGTCGTCTCTCTCCCGGCAACAAGTACTCTCCTCCGGCAACGTGAAGACGACTCTCCGTCTGTCCCTTATGCCGACGGTCCCATCGAGATCCTCCCCGGTATCTGGCTAGGCTCCGAAGATTCTGCCCGGGACTGGCATGGTCTCGTTAAACGGGGTATTAAATCGATCCTCAATGTCGCGAAGGAAGTCACGTGTCCTATCGATGCCTCTGCGTCGCGGCCCCTGCGCTCCTCTGTATCCACCTCTGATCTCTCAGTGGAACCCCAGGACAGCAAGCCTGTCTATTTCCCGGCTCACATTCCCAGTGGCCGGCCGAAACTACACTATCTCAAGCTCCCTTGGTCCCATGGTCAGCCAGATTTGGTCAGTGTTGGATTACCCGCAGCTTTCGATTTCGTGGATAAATCGATTGCACGAGGAGATGGCATTTTGATCCAGTCGGTCTCTTCCTTTTTTCTCTCCTTGTCTACCGCTCACGTAAACCGCCGATCGTCAATCAGTTGTCAGTGTGGTATCTCGCGGTCTGGAACACTTATTATTGCCCTCGTCATGAGGGCTGCCGCCCAATGCTCGACGGCCGTGCCGTCTGAAGTTTGGGCACTGAAGGGTATGCAAGGCGCGTACTCCTATGTCAAGGAGAAGAGCAAATGGGTTGGTCCCAACATGTCGTATGTAACCTTGTGTTCTCAGGTACCGTCGTCAAGCTGATAATCATTCACCCAGCCTTATTTATCAGTTACTTGAATATGAGAGAGCATTGAAGTCCGGCGGTACCAACTCACCAACCTTCTCTGATCGCTCTTCCATCGTTGCTGCGGAGGAAGAAGAATGGGGCCGCCGCCGCTCTATGCTCGATAATGATGCTTCCGATGCTGATGTGGAAGAGGGCCACGACGTGGCAGAGGTTACACGCGAAGCACGCGCTCTCGACAAAGCCATGGAAGATCGTATGCTCGCCCGCAAGTCATCGTCTTCTTCCATTGCTTCCTCTGGTCTAGGTATGGGAGCGGCTTGGAAAAGCCGCTATGGCGGCAGGAGGCGCACTGAATCAATCGCTAGTAACCTTACAAACGGTAGTATCCTCAGCGAAAACCTCGTCGAGGAAGACGAGGAGGAAGAGTTGCTCCGTGTTGGCGGTGGATTTGACAACGATAGCCGAGAAGGCGATGCGACCTCCCCGGACTCACAGTTTGAGGAGGAGAGTACGAGTAGGCTTTTGTCTGTTCCTCATACCGCCCGTCCTCCTCTCCAGCGTAACCCTTCTTCCGGTGCGATCTCGACTCACAAGTTTCCACGGATCCCAGCCTCTACTACTCAGGCGACGTTCGACGTTCCTCCACTGCCGAGGGCCCGCTTGACTTTGAAGGGTCGGCGTCGCCCCCCGCCCCTGACGATCTTGCCAACTGTACCCTCATCTCCCATCAACCCTGGAGTCACAAAGTCCTGTCCCCCTCCTCCCCCTCCCCAGAAAACACAAACTCACACGGAGTCTCATGTCCCAGCACCAGCGTTGCCCTCACGTCAAACTCTACCTAAACCTGTTGTTCCTTCTCAGCCTCCTCTCATCTCGTCGCAGACGTTGTTCGTTTTCCCGCCTTCGCCCAGCGCTCTACCCAGTGCTGCACCCTCGACTATGATTCTCACTCCGAGCGTGAATACGCTTGCGTTTCCAAGTATGAAGACTCCACGCTTGTTGAGCAGGGGGTCCCGTGGACGCCCCCAGTCCTTTATCGCTCAGGCGACTACGACTACGGCCTTTTCCCGTGTTGACGTCCGAGGGTGGGTGGGTATGAAATAAGTTTGTCGTGTCGTACTTTTGCCTTGCTTTCTCGTGCCCCTGATATACCTGTACCGACCGTCGCCTTGCCCATCGTTTGCGGTTCGTTTTTCACTGTCGATGCATTGCTATCGTCGCACACCTGCTGTCGTTCTTGTTTGTTTTCCTTGGGCCGCAGGTATTTGTGTTTATTATTGCTTTCATCCCACCGCCCGCATGGATCTGGACCGTCTTCTCCCCTTTCCAACTTCGCCATCGGCTTGGACTCACCTTTTCTTATTCACTGTATTATTATCACGCACATATTTTCTTCCCTCGTCGCTTGATGCCATTCTGTCAGTAGTACTATCTCATGACCGGCCACGCTATTATCGACCTATCATGTCTGCGATGACGAGGAGACATGTTTTAGATCTTTGTACGAGAAAAAAAAAACAATAAAGGATATCCACTTTTCCATGCTAGAAGACTGAGATAAGCCTCAAGCTGGGAGTGAACGATAACGGCTATCGAGACCCGAAAACCCTTCCGACGCTGTTCTTGACCGCCCCAGTAAGTAGCTGACCCCCGAGACCGCTGAGCCCCATGTTCCACGCCATACCACTGGCCCACTTCTCCTTTGCGTCCCGATCCCTGTTGGCGTTTCACGTAAATCAATGAAAAGATATGGAAAGGGCGGAAGAATCTTCGTCGTGCGACTCACGCGTACGTGAACCCTATCACGTTCGTCACGTTAAAAATCAAAGCGAGAATAGTAGTTGGTACGGAGTCGAAATTGAGCTTGACCATGGCGATGATCAGAAGCCCGACCCAGAGGACCGGGAAAGCGTACAAGGCGATCTGTTTCGAGCGACGGTTGAATTATTACTTTTTGCTGCGCGCGCGTGGATCGCCGAGGAAGGGATTTCGAGAAAGGAACTTACCCAGAACATTCTAAGGGAAAGACCCCGTTTCAGCGATTGTGCACATGCGGTGGGAGAGGGGCACACATGCTTACTTGGAATCAATGGGGTTGGCTGGCCGCGATGGCTGTGGAGTTGATGATTCAAAAAAAAAACGCGTTCCTGCACCGGTCTTATCGTATCCGGATTACACGCACATCACGACTCTCGAATACCCAGTAACTCTCTCCATCATCGTCCACCTATGTTGAGTGGATTTGAATGCGTCTGGTGGTGACCGGGAGGTGAACGGTGCGTAACCCACCTGGTTCCAGTATCTGAGGCCGACCAGGACCCTTCCAGCGACGTTCTGGAACGGGGGAAGGGGCGGATCAATGGCTGTCATAATTCCAGATATGAACCGGCCAAATTTACTCTGCAGTTCCAGAAGTCCATCGACAGCAACACTACCACGATTACTGTCTGGGGGTCGCGGGGTTCACGTTAGCCTTGTCAAGTTCCAATATTGCACCACCTCCATTCTTGGAAATGCGTTCGAGATCTGGTACCCACTGATAAGACGTAATTGTTAAAGTACCCGCCAAGGATGTACATCACGATAGCGGCGACCCTAAAGAAGTAGAGGAATATGAGGGCGATTGGGTGGGCGGACTGCGAAGCGGTATGAACGAGTGCGGTTGGCTCGGAACGGATCCCCCGCACCTGTCTGAAAATCCCTGCGAGACCTAAGGGCGCAGATGGGCGTCAAGGGGATTCCGTGTCTTTCCAGGACGATTGTGGTACGTACCGGCCTCAGCTTCTGATGCAGTGGATGCATACTGTTCGGGAACGCGATTCTTTGGTGTCAAAACGACTGGCTGATGAGTCGTGGCCTCCTGCCGAGGGTGTGAAGCCTCCGACGGTTCGTCTGGCTCGATTGTGTCCAGCAATGGCGTGTTCGCGCCGGCGCCGCTCATTGTGGAAGGGAGCTGGATGCGTGCAGATTCGAAGTGATCGAGAGGTGCGTGAGCCATCAACCCTTCGTCCCGACTTCCCGACACCTCCTGCACAAACTCACGCCTCTTCGACCTCAAAAGCAGCCTCTAGATGGATGATGGAGACGTCTGAAACTTCGGAATCTACTCCTCTTCTTCGTTCCCCATCTATCCCCCTCCCGTGCATTCGTCCGGCCATCGATCGTTTGCTGGCACAGTCAAACACAACCCCAACTGCGGACCACATTCTCGCTCAATTTCCGCCACACCGCGATCTAACCCCACCGTGCAGAACGGCATTCGTGCTCATTACCCTCCTGCAGATCGGAAGCGACGCTAGGAATCAGCTGACTCGGGATGATTCGTTGAACCTGTGGGATACGTGGGATCACCACGTTAACATGGATTTGGTCGCGGAACATTGTTCCTCGCACGTCCTAGAAGTTTGGTCGAGTTTTCTACGGGTATCAAGGAACAACGCCGATATGGATGCTTTAATTTGGACAATGTTTCCTCTCGAAGAGGACAGGTGTACCGGTGTTTGTCGTGAGTTTTTCCACGTTGGCTGTGACCCTTGAAAAATCTCAGCGCTCGTCCCAGTCGCCGATTTGCTTTGCCGAAATACCGGGGAAGGGTTATTGACACACCCACTCATCATTTCCGCCGTTTCCCGAACTTGGAGGTACGGGCGGGTGACAACCATACCGCCAGATACCAGTTTCCCCGCCCGTGTATTTTATAGGATCAAATCTCTGGGGGCCCCCAGGTGAGCATATTGGCTGTCCCCATCCGTTGACGAGCCTGATAAAGTCTGGGAAGGATACTGCATTTGATGAATCTGCTGATGTTGTTCGTGTACCTGGCCATCCTCGTGTGCTATGTGATGCATCCATCAGAGACGGCGAGCTCCGGTGACCGTTCCTTTGAGCTCCAAGGCGCATACATTGTCGTCTATTCCCTGGCGACCATCCTCGAAGAGCCTGCTACATGTTTCCCCTTTTTCCTGGTCTTCTTATCCTTCATGGTCTCACGGGCACCCATCCCAGGCGAAATTTCATACACCCTGACACTTTTCGCAATCCTTCTCAACATCCTTCAACTACACCTACCCCGTCCATCGAGCCCTATTCACCTCTTACAACCACGAAACATTCTTCCCCTGTCTACCTTCCTGCTGGACGGCTTTGTCACGACATCCGTTCCTGTGATACTCTTCTTCGCCCCGTTATTGGCCACCTCATCGTATCTGCTATCTTCTGCACTTGCAGATGTATTCCCCACTACCAACCTCAAGCCTGCACCGATGGAAGCTCGGGCCATGTTCTTGTTCTTCTCTGGGTTTGTCCTATTGTTGACCGTTTCCTCCCTAGCCCTTGCGATCTTGTCGTCCAGCCAACTACTGCAAGGAAACACCGGTCCCACAGACCGCTGGGACCGCTACTCCCTCAGGATTGGACTCGAATCCAGGAGGATCTTCGTGCGGACTGTTTCTAGATACTCCTCCCCCTCACATTTTCCGATTCCATTCAATCTCTTCTCGTTGGTTCTGGTGCGGATACCCCGATTTTTTATTTTGCTGCTTCGGAAGTCGGAGTGGATCACAAAAGTCAACAGGTTGGAGACAACGCTGTGGTCAGTGCTTGTACTGCCCTTCTCGTGCATCTTGGCTGGGATTTGGTTATGGGGGTATCTTTGAGACGCAGACGCTCCATTTGGGTGCCAAGAACATTGAAAACTCGTGGAGCTAGTGATAGATGCACGTGTGTACAATTGTCCGTTGCATACAAGGTATCGACCGTAGAAAGCATGATAGAAAAGCGATCTGTCCTAGTGTACAGTGATATTTCACGAGTACCATCATTCGAGGAAACCGTTGGTTTTAAGCAGGGCCCGCACTTGTTCGGTATCGGCTTTGATATCCCCGTTCGAGGGTGATAGTTTCATTGGGACTATCCTGCCGTCGTTACAGACGTTCACTCGCCAGTATTTGCCCTTGGAATGACCACGGTTAGATCATAATGGCGGACTCGCAGGGTGTCTGGATAGATGTTCACCGTTGCCCCCTCTCTCGCCTTGTCCGTCGTTGGCCGCGAAGAAACGATTGTCCCCCGACACCACTTTCCGTCCTCTTGAATACGGACCCACACCGTTTCCCGAACCTGAAGGATATCGGGACCTTGAGCGATGAACGTTGGACGCCCCAGAGTGCCCCAGCCTGTTCTTACCCTGAATTCGTACGGCCAGGGCTGGTCGAGGTCTTCTGGCCCCGAGCCAACGCTTTCAATTCCTCCCCCTCTTTCTGGGCTGGTGTCCGAAGATTCTGAGCTTGCCCGAGCGCCCCTGGCCACGTTCGAAGCTTTGATTCTCGATTGCACCTTGCGATCAGAGGTGGTCGAAGGCATTATGGATGAGAGCGGCGTGTGTGACCGATGTCGATGATTGGTCGAGAGTGCAAGTTGAGGCTGAGGCGGGCGGTGCGAAACAAAGACCGGGACTATAAGTCGTTGACAAAGTTGCGTATTATATCCTTTCGTTCTGACATGGTGTGTTCGCGACGGTCACCCTACACTGCATCGTCGATCCTCTTCGGTGGCTCACCCTATCAACAAGGCCGTTCCTCATCGATTCGTCCTAGGAACCGGGAAATCCGTCTCATGGACAACCAACCGATTGCAATAGGTCGTTGCGGGATTCACTCCCTCCATCACGCATCGTGTTTTGAATGGCCTGTGGTTTGTCTGACGCGCCACGCTGATTACCGCCCGCTCTCACGGGGCCCGGATTCCTCCCTGGATACAACGTTTCCTCTGCCGCCTTGACTCTGAACCCATGGATACCACCGACAAGAAACAGGAACGTCGAGAGAACATCCTCTCTTCGTTGAATACCGCAATAACCGCCTTGGATGTTGCGGAGAAGGCAATGAGCATAATACCAGGAAAGGCTGCTTTAAGTATCGTCAAGGAAATCCTCACCGTAGTCAAAGTAGGCTTCCTTCTACTTGTGTCAATTGTAGGCTAAAACGCAGGCAGGA
>QFEV01000272.1:0-29057 GCA_003316405.1 Thelephora aurantiotincta
CCCCTACACAAGGGAAAGGCAGTGGGGGCGGTGCAGAAAGATATCTGGGCCCCAGAGGGAGAGGGGTGTGGATGGATGTCCCCTGCAGCACAGATGACATGCAGGGGGTGCTGTCCCACCTTAATTAATCCATAGAACATGTGGGAAAGGTCTCAAGTGAAGGGAGAGAACGTACCAGGTGTAGGAGCCCAAGAGGGTGGGGAATGTGTCCAGATCTCCCGAACGGGGAGAACTGGGTGCAGCAGCGTGGGAGGGGTGGCAAACCCTCGCAAATACATACCTTAATATGTGCCCCAAAGGGCGAAACGACCGCTCGAAGCGATCGCGTGTAATTGCGATTTTTGCGATTTCTGACCCCCCTCAGGAAGGGGGTCAAAAAGTGTGCAAACTGGGCCCACATGGGCTCGGTTCCCTTCATTTAGGTCAGTAGAATGGACGTCTAGAAGCTCTAAATGAATACTTACCTGTAGCACAACGCAGAGGGGGATTTGTATCCCACCCGGCTCCCACCCGGGGGCCAGGTATCCAGACTCGTGCTGGGTGACCCAAAATGGGTCACAATACCTAGATATATAGTAGAATAATTAGTATATATAAGGGCCAAGGGCCTGCTTACCTGTGTGGCCAGCAAACGCGAGCAGAATGCTGCTGCACCCGGGATGCGAGCAGGAGGCCGCGCGTTCCCAAAAAGGAAGGAGAAATCCTCCGATCACTCCCAAAAAGGCAGGTGCGAGCTTCCCATCAATCCACGCAGTGAGCTGGCACAAGAGCCACATCCCCTGGGCTGCCCAGGCTCAACACAAGGGAATGGGGCCCTCGGACCTGCCGGAAATAATAAATAAATATATAAACTACCTACAGTAACTACGATTATTTAAAAAAGAGATTACTGGGCGCGCTATGCCCAGTACACCCCGCCACCACCCATTCCCAAAAGGGAAGTGGGTCCCGATCAACCCGCGTGGTGAGCTGGCAATGCTCGCCTTGGGTCAGGACGAAAATCGAGCATAACTTGCTCAATTATCATCCATTTTGGCTCGCATTTAGCAGGATCACCCACATTTTATGTCCTCTAGGGCCTGGTATTTTTTTCGTATTTTATTTCACAAATATTTATGTACACACTTTTTGAACCAGCCAATAAAATGATGCTTAGGTAAGCTAATTAATATTTATTGATGAATTTCAAATTGTGGGACCCCCCAAGTGGCTATCCAAAAGGGGGAAACCATTTCCCACACCCAATCATCCTCCCAGAATTTTTTTGATGGGAGGAGGAAGCCAGGGGAAGCCCAGGGGTGATGTCTGATGGGTATTTCCCACAATTGCTACACCCGGGACCCCCTGATCAACTGGATATTGATGGGAGAACACCGTGGGAAGACAGAGAGGACTGTGGGAAAATAGAGGGTAGGTCAGCATAGGTTAGGTAAGCAGAGGTTAGGTAAGCTGGGGTTAGGTAAGCAGAGGTTAGGTAAGCTGAGGTTAGGTAAGCAGAGGTTAGGTAAGCTGAGGTTTAGGCAGCTTGAGGACCAGATAAGATAAGATAAGGTCATGTGACTTAATTATATAAGCACCCCCATTCTCACTTTCAAAAGTCACATGACTTGCTTATGTAACCAGGTCACATGACCTGCTTACATCAGCACTCTCCATTCCCATCCTTTCAGTAGGTCACATGACCTGCTTATATCATCAACTCATGTGACTTTATTATGTAAGGCCTCCCCATTTTCCACAAAATCACATAACCTACCCAAAAGGGACAGGCTGTGGGAATCTGGGTGGCACCATCCAAACCCGGAAAGTGGGTGAGTATGGGGTGAGTACATACTAAAGTTATCATGATAATTTTATGTCCAAATGGACGATGTTATCACACTTTACTAAGTAAAAAGTGGTTACCACTAGTGGAGGCCTAGTTACATGACTTGGATACCTACAATGTCTCAAATTTTCCTTTCTCTTGTGCAATGACATTTCTTGGCCTCAGAGAATCCCTCCCATCAAAATAGGCTCAGAGGTGCCAAGTGTGAGGGGAGTGCTGCAGGAGGCCGCGAGTTCCCAGAAAGGAAGGTAAAATCCTCTGATCATCCCGCACGCTGAGCTGGTAAGGGAACTGCACTGTGCAGGCCCAACACTGCAGGGTGATCACTGCGGGGTAGGTGTAAATAATAAAAATATGTATTACCTACCTAAAGCTGATAGGAATATTTTTAAAACAGGATACTGGGTGTGCTACATGCAACATACCCACCTGCCGCGTGTTCACAAAACGGATGATCAGGTGACCCGATCAACCTGTGTGGTGAGCTGGCAACACTCACTCAACCCCAGAACAAAAATTGAGCATATCTCACTTGGTTCTTGTCCATTTTGGCCCATGTTTAGTGGGATCAGCCATGATTTGTATTCTCCAGGTGCTAGTATTTTTATTTTATTTTATTTCACAAAGATTTGTGTATGCACTTTTTGAATCAGCCAATAAAATAATGCTTAGGTAAGCTAATTAAAATATATTATTAAAATTTTGATTGGTAGGAGCCCTCCAGTGGCTATCCAGAAGGGGGAATGCATTTTCCCACACCTGATCATCCTCCCAGAAATATTTTGATGGGAGGAGTAAGCTAGGGGAGGCCCAGGGGTGATGTGTGATGGGTATTTCCCACAATCACTATACCTGGGACCCGCCTGATCAACCCTGACATGATCACCTGACCTACTTCTAGAAGCCATCATTTTCTGGGTCTGAAGTAATGGCCCACTGACCCAAGATAGTGGGTTGGATCTTGATCCCATCAAACAAGTATTTCCATGGTTTACCCATTGGGTGGGGCCTACAACTGGGGGGAGGAGCACTTTTGTATTTGTGGCCTCGCCATGCACAATTGCATAAATGGAATGCTAATAAGCTCTATTTAATGTAAAAAGTAAGCTAGAGCTATTGTCCCATTTGCTTTCCCTCATGGCTCCCAAAAAACATTCCTGTGCTGATGTATCTTCATCCCCACCTCCCCCTGCCAAGAAGTCCCAAAGGACTTCCTCCAATGACAGCAACCCTGTTGGGGGGGATGGGCCTGACGGTGGTCATGGAAACAACTCTCAGGTGTTAGTGTTTCTCTCTTTCCACTCTAAACATTTCACCACATTATCTGAATACCATTATTCAAGATCTCCCCAAGATGTCCCACTCACTTCTATGGTTCCCTCCCCCTCCTCCGCCGATGACATTGCCTTCGATGATGGAGCCACACTGCCCCACATTGATCCTGTGGAGGCAATATTTGCAGAGGTTGCTGGGTATGCTGTCTCAATTTTGCAAATGTGTCCTCATTCTCACCTGTTTGTAGCTTGGATCCTCTTTAGTACACTGTTTTCAATGCCAGTTCATTCTGCTGTTCATTGTGGCCTTTCAGCATGGGTAGGATGAAGGATGCAGAGAAGCTCAAGGGTGTGCTTGCCGTCTCATCAAAGACTGATGCATATGGTCTCCGTTTGGCCGACATTGAGCTTGTGGACATCTACCGCTGGCACCGCCCTTTGATAGCAAGGTTTGTCTCAATCTGTCCCTGCTTCAGCATCCTTTGATTCCTTTTAGGCGCATCCTCAAGGTCTGCAACCATGCAGATGTGCAGTCCATCATTTGTCCCTGTGGTGGCATCGTGAACCTGTCTGTGGCTGACCCGACTACACTACATGACTCCAAGGGTCTCCTTTGCTCTAATGACCATAAGGGATTCATTCTCAGATCACTCACTGGGGTCACCACCTATTTTATGAATGATTCAGATATTCACCAGATCTGCATCAAGCCTTTCTTTCACTTGTGGCCCCGCTTTACTGCTGTCGTTGGTCATGTGTTTGGCACTCAGAAGATTTTCCTCCAATCGTGGAAGGAGGGCATCGTGTTTGGCACGGGCCTGTTCAATTCACATGGTTCAAAGGTTGCTGCAAATGTCAGGAAGAATGGCCATGCTCCTATCTATGGCTTGAACCTGGCCAAGAGTGATCCAAGTAAGTGTTATGGCCATGCACATGAGTGTCACTCTCACACTGTCTGTCCAGTTCCAGTGTATGATGCGCGCCAGGTGTTGGCCATTGCTCACTATTGGGATGATGTGTATGAGGGTGATGTGCAGCCAGGCAGTACTGTCACACTCCTTTTCTCTGTGTGGAAGGGCAATTTGCCTAGTGATGTCAAGGGGATCCAACTTGACAGCTTGATAGGCATATACCTTAATGTTCTGGCTGTCATCGTTCTGGCTGATCCTTCGGATGCGTGGTTCACAGAGATGCGCAAACAACCTCCCATTCCACGTGGGGTTGACTACTTGCCCTCCCTTGCTGATGCCATCAAGTTCCACAATGATGGAGGGGTCATTTCAGAGGGCGAAATTTTTTAATGGCATTTGGACTGTAGTCAGTACTGTCGATAGTATCACTGTCTCATTCCCTTGTTTGGGACATACGCTCCTGTGCTCCACAGCTTTAATCCCATTAACATCTCCCAATGTCCCACCTCCAATGGAAAATACCTGCCAGCCCCTGGTGGACTTCTGGGTTGAGTTTCAATCAGAGTTTGAGGTGAGTGCATTCCTTTCCAACATTAATCCCTTATAGTCAAATGACATATGATAACATTGTCGCAAGTCAGGGGAGTAGCCAAAGGGGGTTTGCCCTCCCATTCCGGCTGGGGCCATGGTGACTATGTTGGTTGCACAGGGGGTCATGCGTTATACAGCCACTCACTGCAGAACAGTTTCTCTCTTCCTACATCCCCTCAATAACAGGTCCCTCAACAACACATCACAATGCATCTTCTTGGGTACGTTGATGGGAGTGCCGCCAACCTTACCATTGATGCTTCACAACCATATTCTACTGTCTCTGAGGTTTTCCTCTATCAACATGACCTGAACTCTTTCCTCAACTCCTCAGGCTGCAGGGGCAGGCGGATAACTCTTTCAGTGCCTTCACTTGGAGGGTATTACACGTCGGTGGGGTTCCAAGTGGCCTCCACCTTTGTGGGCGACTCTGATATTGTGCTTGGCGCTGACTGGCTGGCACAATGCCGTCCCACAATGAATGGCAATTGTCTTGGGCATCCCTCGCCACACACTGCTGCGTCTTTGCCCCCCAACCACACACACTGGGGGAAAACCCCCTTGCAAGCAGTGTTTACATTGTGATTACATTGTGATTTTTTAGGCAATGTTTTCAGTATGTAATCAGCAGTTACATGGTGAATTTCTTTCAAAATGCATTCACCATGGGATCCAGTGAGGACATTTTGAATATATCCACTGAGTTCTTTCACAATTTTCCATCAAATGTGACCATCATGTGCTTGAGCCACTCATTGAGATTCCTTTCAAAATGTACCCACCAATGCAATCATGATGTCCTCAGCACTTTACTTAAAGAGTTCTTTGAGAATCCATGTTAAAATTGAGCCACTTTGAGATTTCATTGAAAGTTCTTTCAAAAGTGCCTGCTGAGGACATTGTGATTGCATTGGTGGGTACATTTTGAAAGGACTCTCAATGAGTGGCTCAAGCACATGATGGTCACATTTGATGGAAAATTGTGAAAGAACTCAGTGGATATATTCAAAATGTCCTCACTGGATCCCATGGTGAATGCATTTTGAAAGAAATTCACCATGTAACTGCTGATTACATACTGAAAACATTGCCTAAAAAATCACAATGTAATCACAATGTAAACACTGCTTGCAAGGGGGTTTTCTCCCAGTGACATGGTCTCCCATGGGTACGTCCTTCCATTTCTGTCCTTTTATGGCCTGCACTCATACAGTTCAGACACTTCACTCCCGTATTCACTTTTACATGAGTGGGCACAGCAATACCACTTTTCCACTGAGGGGGTTATTCCCCCTTCCATCACAGCAGATGGCTCAATGGCAGGTTACCATGAACAGGTGGTATTTGATGTGGCCTGCCGTCATATATTGCCACCCCCACTGGACTCCTCCGGTGGTCATATGAATCCACATGACCCCCCCCCTGTACATAACCCAGACCTCATTCTGCAGGTGATATGTAGGTGTACATCAGATGAACAGTATCTATCCTATGCGAGCATTGCTTCACAGCATAAACTCTGTCTGAGAGTTGGAACTGCAGATGGAGTTTGTGCAGAGTTGGTTGTGCATCTGTTCTCTGGACGTTGTTGGACACATGAGGGTGACGGATGTAGGGATATTGTCTATGGCAAGCAGTCTTCACAGTTGTTTGCTATCAAAATTATTGATTTTACAACACAATGGTTGGAGGAGGGGAAATTGCGCACCACGGAGTTGCACCGCATTCTGCAAATGCTGGAAGGTTCTGTGAATCTCCCCATACACAGGTGTTCATTATTATTGTCACTTGCAAAGCGGCGAAAAAATCTTATTCATGCACTGACATTGCCATGCTTTCTGTTCCTGAGACAATCCACAACCTTGGGTGGTCATTGAAGATGGAGACAGTGTGAGTGACTTGTACTGCTCACAATATTGGTATGGACTCAAATGATGCTAAAGATGATTTAGTGGACAAAATCCTCAACCACATGACAGATGGTGTGTGTGGCAAGAAACTTGCACCTGGATGTGATCGAGTGGCGTCTGAGGTCTCTCCTTTGTCTGCTGATGTCGCATGTATTCAAATTAATGTTCTGTGGATTTTGGGAGATACAGGGAGTGCAAACCAACTGTGGAAGGTCTTGGATTTACATGGTGTGGGACATGAGGAAGGTGACAGCAGAAGAAAATTGAAATCCCGGCTAAGGTCATACATCCGAGATCTCGAGAAGTGTAAAGCCACAGATTCAGAAACATCTCAGTGGCAGGAAGAGACGTTACAAAAACTTGAGGAGATTCACAGGTCTTGGCTGAAACTGCTCCCGCTGTTGAAATGGAACCTACTGATAGGATCAGGTGATCAGATCAACTGAACAAGCGCTCTGGAGTTACGAATAGTCTGTGACTAATCGGCCCATGTAGACGCTTAGGATGAGTCACCTTATGTGACCATCAGTGACTAGGTCACACTGTATAGCTGTGACAGTCACTCTAAATTATTACTATATATACCACTCATGTATCTCTGTAATAATATAACGTCTCTTGTTCTCTCCCACTATCATTGCTCACAGCAACTCAGCCTCACAGCCACTCTCCCCTCTCCACTCTATAAAGGTAAGGTTAGAGTAGCCATGTAGTATATAGAATATACCATGCGCCTGCTCAACAGGTTATGAGCCCAGGCAATGCCCTCCTCTTGTTGCCACTGGGGGCAGAGGGGGTCTTACTCAGCAATTAAATTGAGAGTTTTTTTTGAGTTTTTAAGCAATTCGCTTCCAACTTACCCAGCAGATAAGTTGTGAGTTCATTCAAAACTTGCCCATCAATTTGATTTCAACTTACCTGCCAGGTAAGTTTTAAATTTGATCTCAATTTGCCCAGCAACATACCCACCAGGCAAATTGGAAGCGAAACCCATGGGTTCTTTCACAATTTTATCCCCAATATACCCACCAATTATTTTGTGAAAGAACTCTGAGGTTTCTTTGAGAATTTTGTTTTAAATTTGCCCATCATGTGGCTGAGCCACTCATTGAGGTTTCTTTCAAAACTTGCTCATCAATCTGATCACAACTTACCCAGCGATCACATTGTGAGTTTATTGAGAGTTAATTGTAAAACTAGACTACATTGAGAGTTTGTTTTGAATATTTGATGATCAAGTGGCTGGGCAAATTGAGATCAAATTGATGGGTAAGTTTTGAAAGAAACCTCAATGAATGGCTCAGCCACATCATGGGCAAATTTAAAACAAAATTCTCAAAGAAACCTCAGAGTTCTTTCACAAAATAATTGGTGGGTATATTGGGGATAAAATTGTGAAAGAACCCATGGGTTTCACTTCCAATTTGCCTGGTGGGTATGTTGCTGGGCAAATTGAGATCAAATTTAAAACTTACCTGGCAGGTAAGTTGAAATCAAATTGATGGGCAAGTTTTGAATGAACTCACAACTTATCTGCTGGGTAAGTTGGAAGTGAATTGCTTAAAAACTCAAAAAAAACTCTCAATTTACCTGCCGAGTAAGACCCCCTCTGCCCCCAGTGTGCGCTTTTCAGCTGCACAGAGGAAAAAGGCTCTAGCCTTACCTTACCCTCACATGGTTAGAGATCAACTCACCATGCTGGTTTGAGATTATCTCACCAGAAATGAGGAAGAAGGACATGCGCTTCCATTGCGTCGCTGCTGTCTCTTATGGAGAGCAAGCATGGTTTGATGCTGCCCACAACGGCGTGCACAAACCTTGTCTTCCTGACTCCCTCCAACATTCATAGGACCATGCCATGATGTTAGGGATCCAATCCCAAGACCTCTCAGAGCTGGGAGATTCGTCAGTATGTGTAATCACTGCTCGGATGACGGTGTTGATAGGCAATAAGGAAACAAGGGATGTGGCTATGTTGCTAACAGCCAGAACTACATTTCTCTTGATAGTTTGAGACGCACATTTGCTGATGACCTGCCTTGCAGATCTCCAAATGTCTTCCCAACTTACCACTCTTGTCCCCATCCTCGACGGCACCAACTATAGTCAGTGGTCCAGTGCCATGCACACTGGGGGCAAGGACCTATGGAAACAGGTGGGAACATGTAAGAAACATGCAAGACAGTGGATCAATTTTCTCTCAATGTAATTGTCAATTAAATATTGGGAACATTTGAGATAATACCTGCAGATATTTTCAACTCTTAATCACTGATTACATTTTGGGAACATTTGACATGATATCTGTGCATTTTCTCAACACTTAATCACTGATCACATATTGGGAACATTTTAAATGTTCCTACCCATGTTCCCAAAATGGTTTTTTGTTTGTTCCCACTGGGCTAATTTAGGGAACATAGGCTTGTTTTGGGATACATTAAAGAAACATGAGTTACAACTGTGTAAAATGTAAGATACATGGAGAAAACATTTTGGAGATTGGGTTAGAACAATTTGAGAAACATTGGTGGGAACATTTGAAATGTTCCCAATATGTGATCAGTGATTAAGTGTTGAGAAAATGCACAGATATCATGTCAAATGTTCCCAAAATGTAATCAGTGATTAAGAGTTGAAAATATCTGCAAATATTATCTCAAATGTTCCCAATATTTAATTGACAATTACATTGAGAGAAAATTGATCCACTGTCTTGCATGTTTCTCACATGTTCCCACCTGTTTCCATAGGCCCTTGCCCCCAGTGGCAGTCTTTTCTCATGAGCCAAGGACAATGGGTCTGCACCAAGCCTGGTGCTACCCCTCCTGTCTTCTACAAGACAGAAGCCACTGACAAAGAGGCTGCTGACAATAACCAAGAGGAAGTGGACAACTGGGCCACAAATGCAGAAAAGGCCTTAGGCAAAATCCGCCTTCACCTCCACCATACAATCGGCTATCAGTATAATGATGTCGAAGCACCCTATACCCTCTGGAAAGACCTGAAAGATAAATATGGTCTTCCAGGTATGACCAAGGCTTTTGTTGAGTTCAAGGGAGCAATGGACACCGTGATCCCAAATGGGTTTGATCTGAGTCCAGCCCTTGACAAAATGATGGCCCATTTCATCCGTTTAAAGGATATGGGATGGGATGTTCCCAACAAAATCCAGGCCATGATGATTCTCACGAAAGCTCCCCAAAGCATGGAAGCTATCGTACAAGTTCTCTCTGTAGCTGTCAGAGAGGATGATGAGAAATTTGTACCTGAAAAGGTCATATCTGCCATGTGCCTGTCCTGGGAAACCCATAGTAGGGCAGGATGAACAAACAATAACCAGCAGCAGGCTAATAAGCTCAGTGTGGTTAAAGAAGCTGGCCAACCACCCCAATTCCAGCAGCAGCAGCAGCAGCCTAATCAGCAACAGCAGCAGTGCAGAGAAGGGTCCCAAGGCTGAGGAGGATGAGGATGACGAGGAAAGAGGGGAGGTAGAAAAAATGCGCAGCAACAACTGCAGCAGGCCTCTGTCCAGGAACAACTACAGCCTGGACCCTCTCAACCTCCACAATGGGCACCCATGCCCATGTCACAGTACATCCCCCCTCCTCAGTATGGGTCAGGCCCTGTTAACCAGGGCTACATTGCCAGCTCCTCCATCCTCCCTACTCCCAAGTCTGTCTACCCTACTCTTAGCAAGGCAGTCTCCCTGGCACATCATCTCAGCGTCCCTGCCACAATTGAGACATTAAAAACTCTTGAAATGGCTGAAATAGCCAAGGGCACCAAAGACCCAAGACCCAAGAGAAAATGTGCCAGGACTGAAACCATTGAGCTCCCAAGAGGTAGAGCTCTGGGTCAGTCAGCCTCCATTAAGGGGAAGGGTAAAGCCAAAGACGATGATGTGGTCTCCCTCTATACAGAGGATGAAGAAATGGCAGATGGGTTCGACGTCCCCACTGACCATTACAATACCCTGGGTATGGGGGAACCCCTGGACTTAGGTACCAGGGAGTATGACGTCAACGGCGAAATCGCCAAAATGGCAGGATTAGAACAGTACAACTGGCAAGTACTTTTCACCCCCTCACTAACAGATGCTGACGAAGCACAAACAGAGCTAGATAATATTATTGCCGTTTGTACATGTAAGGATACATTTGCTTCTCCCTGTTCTCATGAGTGTGAGTGTGAAAACAACAACAAAAAAGAATGGATCATAGATTCAGGAGCATCCCTCCACTTCACAAACAACATGGGTGATTTTGTCGATTATGAAGAAATTACCAGAGGACACGTTGTCCAAACTGCCAATTCCACTGCCCAAATGTTAGGCAGAGGAACTGTTATCCTTGCCCCAAGGACAGGAGAAGTCGTAAGAATAACTCCTGTCTATTACATTCCCATGTTAACTTGTAAACTGCTGTCCATGGGAACATTCTTAAAATCTGGTCTCACTTGTCAAGGAACCAGTCACTCTATTAAACTGATGAACGGATCAAATCCATTCTTGACCTTCCAGCCTAGGAGTGTAAAGGACAGCATTTATGTCATTAGATCTCTCACAGCATGTGAAACGGATATACATATGGCCTTTGACACCATATATGCTGTCGATTACGAGATCATGCATAAACGACTTGCACACCCTTCAAAGGAAGTGCTGCAGAGGGCAAGGAAACACCTAAAAGATTTCCCAGAGATTGAGTTCCCAGATGAGGAACACCTCTGTCCTGGATGTTTGCAAGGGAAAATGACAAATAGGTCATTCCCTCCATCCACAAAATGGGCTACTCAGCCCTTTGAACTTATACACTCTGACTTGAAGTCATTCCCTATCGACTCCTACCACAAGTATAGATATGTAATTGTCTTCTTTGATGACTACACTTCTCATGCTTGGACAGTCAATTTGTGCACAAAAGATGCTGCACTTGCTGCCACCTCCCAGTTCATAACACTGGTTGAGAATAAGTTCAGCTCCAAAATCACCCAATGGATGTCTGACACAGGAGGAGAGTATAAGTCCAAAGCATTCGAATTGATGCTGAAGGATAGAGGTATTGAAATCCTCCAGAGCATTCCTTATGCTCATCAACAAAATGGCAGGGCAGAACAGATAATCCATACACTAATGGAGAAAGCAGAATCAATGCGTCTCCAAGCCTGCCTCCCTCAATCTTGGTGGGAATTCTCTGTTGATCATGCTGTGCATGTTTACAACAGAACGCCTTTAAGTCGCCTTAACTGGCAGACCCCATACGAGCTCCTATATGGTGAAAGGCCGTCAATCGAGCATCTCAAAGTCTTTGGGTGTGGGGCCTATGTCTTCCTTCCTGTGGAAGTAAGAGCTAACAAGCTCAGCCCCAAATCTGAAATGATGACTTACCTAGGTAATGCACCTGGCGCAGGAGGGTTTGTCTTCATGAAATCCCCAAACAACGTGTTGTTTTATTCAACACATGTTGTCTTTGATGAAGCTATGTTTCCAAAGTGCTCAATAATGAGCAAACACCCAAATACTAGGCTGTACCATGATGCGCCATTACCCCATCATCACCCAAAGGACAAAGATATATTTGATGATGAGGAAGAGGTTCCCCAGCATGTCACCTCTAGAAAGGGCAAAGAACCTCAGAAACCCTATAGGCTCACTCCTCCAGCTGAACCTCCGGTCGTTCAAGACGTTCCCCCTGCTCCAAGGACTCCCTCTCCTGAGCGGCGGGCTAGTCCTCCTCCTCCTCCTTCTGCACCCAAAAGGCCACAAAGGACAAAGAAGGTACCACACCGACCAGGTAACATCTATGGTGACAGGCACCCAGTGGACATTCTTAAAGATCCCACTGGAAGAAAAGGAAAATGACAAGTCAAGGGACCGGTTCCTAAACCAAGAGAGAACATCCCTGGACCATCTCATTTGCCTCCTGACACTCCTCAACCCCTGCCTGGTGGCTTTGATGATCCGGTTCCCATACCGTCGATCTCACCCACCCCTTCTGAAATAGATGTTGAGAGAGGCCTCGATGACCCAGAAGAGTCACAGGTGGTACAGCTGTGTCAGGATGGGGGAGTACCACTCCTTTCCTTCCTCCTTGCTAAGGCAATCTCACCAGTTGCCAAAGCAACATCAGACTCCAAAACATGGGGATATAGAGACATTACACGATTGCCAGAGCTTGAACAGAAAGACTGGCAAGACGCATGCCTAAGGGAGTTCGAAGCCCTAAGGAAGCATGATGTCTATGAGCTTGTCCCTCATCCAACAGAATGTAAAGTCATCAAAAACAGATGGGTTTTTGATATCAAAGGCGACGGACGCAAAAGAGCACGTCTTGTCGCAAAAGGATTCTCCCAAGTAGAGGGATTGGATTTTGACCAGATTTTCTCTCCAGTTGTTCACTTTGAAACAGTGCACCTTATACTCTCAATGGCTGCACTAGAAAGCTGGACAATCTCTGGCCTTGATGTCAGAAACACCTTCCTTTATGGAAAACTGGATGAAGAAATTTACATGGAACAGCCTGAGGGGTTCTGTGTACCAACCCTAGAGCACTATGTTATAAGACTGAAATGTGCTCTCTATGGTCTCAAACAAGCAGGACTTGCGTGGTGGTGAACGCTTAGAGAATCCATGATAGGATTAGGCTTTGAGGGCCTTAAATCCAATGCAGGACTGTTTATCTTCAAAGATGAACAAAAAGGCTTTGTCATTGCAGTAATATATGTCAATGACACCCTATTCTGTGGACCAAACAGAGCCCTGGTCCTTGAACTAAAACAAAGGTTCATGCAGAAATGGGAATCTAGGGATTTAGGGGATGTAACCGAATTCCTCCACATGCACATTAACCAGGAAAGCAGCAAGGTCCATATAGACCAGTGCACATACCTGGAAACTGTGCTTGAATGGTGTGGAATGCAGAACTGCAAGTTTGCTGCAACCCCTCTCCCAGCTGGATATCACTGGGGACAAGATGCAGTTTTCCGACCAGGTACACTGCAAGTACACTGCAAGGAAATGGATAATGTACTGACCATATACCCACTCGGCACACTGCAATTACATTTAGAATTTTCCCAGCCAGTTTTCCTGCAGTTTCCCAGCTCAGGCAATTTTCAGTACATTTTAAATGTCCCCACCCAGTATTTCTTTCAGGAAAACCTCCAGTACATTCAAAGTGTTCCCAATCAGTGTCCCTGCAGTGTCCCTGCACAGCACACTCAAAGTTTTCTTTCAGTTTTCCAGCTGGTGCCCTCAGGGTGTACCCAGGGGGTAAAACAGCCAGAACACTGTGAATGTTCCAAGTCATGTGACCGGAGTTTCCCCATTGGGAACACTGTGGGAAAACCGAGAATTTCCTGAAAGAAGTTCCCACGGTTTACCCGAGTGGCTCATTCAGAATTTCCCTTGGGTGGTGTATTTGCAGTGTACCAGGTTGGGAAAATTTAAAATGAACTGAGGCAGTGTACCTGCAGTGTTCCTGAGTGGCACATTTCAAATGTCCTCACAGTGTCCCCACAGTGTACTGAGTTTGGTACATTTCAAATAAACACCAGGGAAACTGCAATCACATTCGGGATTTTCCTGAATTTGCAATTTCCTTGAGATGTGATTGCAGTGTTCCCAGTTTCCATTTGAAATGCACCAAACTTGGTACACTGTGGGGACACTGTGGGGACATTTGAAATGTGCCACTCAGGAACACTGCAGGTACACTGCCTCAGTTCATTTTAAATTTTCCCAACCTGGTACACTGCAAATACACCACCCAAGGGAAATTCTGAATGAGCCACTCGGGTAAACCGTGGGAACTTCTTTCAGGAAATTCTCGGTTTTCCCACAGTGTTCCCAATGGGGAAACTCCGGTCACATGACTTGGAACATTCACAGTATTCTGGCTGTTTTACCCCCTGGGTACACCCTGAGGGCACCAGCTGGAAAACTGAAAGAAAACTTTGAGTGTGCTGTGCAGGGACACTGCAGGGACACTGATTGGGAACATCAGGAAAATGTCCGCTCAACAACGAAGTGCACACATACACCTCGATTCCCCGACATTGTGTAAAATTGTTTGTCTATTTTGAGCGTGCATGTATCGAATGACTGTCGGACAAATGGACATGGAATTGCTGGGCGGGTAGATCGAACTACATTGAATTACAAAGAGGCTTCCTAAAAATGCATCAAACTGCCGCAAAAGCTGGTGGAAGCGTGCCGAATCACTACCGAGTTCATAGAAGTGTATTGATCTGCCCGCATGGGCGTAGAAGTGCATGAAATCTCGGAAAATTGCAGAAAAGCGGGTTAACAAGTTTGTGATGGCTCGACTGTCACACCCTGCTTGTCAGGCTCCCACATTCGGTCTGGGTTCAAGGAAATATTTGATTTGTAGACGAGAGTAATGCTTAATACTGAATGAGAGCAAAAGACATCTCTACTGAGGCCTGCGGTTCATCATGCATCATACACCGCCAGTTGGTGGGGAATGCTGTTGAGATGAACCGTAATAATGACCAGCTGTTAGTACAGTGGGGCCATCAGCAACGGAAGAGTATAGAAAGAGGAAGAAAGACGCACGCGAGCGAGGACGGCCAAGAGTTCTGACCAGGTCTGTTCATCTTCGAACACGACATTCTGCCTGACAGTTTTTACGTCTTCTTCAATGAAGGCGATGTCTTGGATGACACTCTTTACTGCGAGCTGGGCAAATTGTTTGGTAGTAGACCTAACAGAGGGGGAAGAGCCGGTGTTGAGGAGGAGCCGGTCTAATCTGATTGAGGGGGAGGGTGAGGATTGGTAGCCGAGAGGAACTAATGTAAGATCACCTTGAGGTCATCGGGGGAAACCAGCCTGAACCGACTGATGATTTACTTACGGTGGCGGTGGGGACTGGACAGGTGTCCCCCGGTGCACGGGCTGAAGCAGTGGATGATGTAGATGGCAAATGCGAACAAGTAGACCGTACAGGATGAGATTGCTTTACCCGCATCATCAAATGGGAAATCGTTAGGGAATGTGTGGATGAGGATCCTAAAGCAGAAAGGACCCATTAACGAAGGTGAGGCAGGTTGAGAAGTCAGTAGTACACTTGGTGGCACAAGTGGACGTACTGGGTCTAGACTGTTGCCCAATGTCTCTCCCTGCCAAAGCAACCCGATGGATACTAGATGGACATGATGGCAAAGGGGGTCTGAGAATCGCGGTATTACATGTGTCGTGTGCTCAGTGGTTTGCACTGGATATGGAAACTTTTCTCGGCCTGGACAGGTGATTAGATTTTATTTAGGGAAGCAGAGGAGAAACGTTACCTCATCCCCGGTGAAGATGCAGGAGAGTATTTGCTAACGAACTCTCACCACTCTACAGCATAAAACCCCATCCAGCGGGTGTAGTGGAGGCCTACATGAAGGACAACAGATTACTCGGATCATACAAAAGTGCAGTGAGAGTGGTATCCCTAATTGGGACAAACTGCAACTGATATGTTAGCCAGATTCTGACAGAAAACCAGTGGCCAACTCACCTAAGATTGTGTTTGCTACTCGTGGAGGAGAGGAAGGAGGATAGTGGTTATCAGAGGGTGATTGGAGGCCACTCACTGACCCCAGATAGGTGTAGGGACAGAATACCATGGTGGTTGAGAAACAAGGAGTAAGCAGTGACCCGATCAAGTGACTGCCCGCTTTTGAGTCTTCGGCCTGGGGGTATGAAAACACACGAAAACAATGAACGTCAGTGTCCTGCACTGAAGTTCACGCGTTAAAACAAGACTACTTACCTTCTCTCTGCCCACCTCCTCCAAAATCTTCATAACAAATGCAAAACATGCGGGGAGAAAAGCGTCAAGTTGGAAAGGTAACTTAACAGTTTCAACTGATTATTCGGTGTACTGACATATGTGCCAACTTGTGTACTCCGTGGACACGCTATAGTTTAAGTTTGTCGTATTGGATAGCCCTGCTGGGCCTTCTAAGGCCTCAAGCTCCTTGTCGAGGCAGGATAAAACCTGGGACAAGAACCAGGGGGGCCAGGCAGAGGATGGGAACGAGGTGCAGGGGAATGACCCGGATGAGAGTGACTCGGATGAGATCAGCCAAAGGCCGGTGCGTTTCTATCAACAGTTTGTTCCCGTCTGGTCTATATTAACATATTAGTAGCAAAAACGAATCCGGGGGATCACACCTATTTCTGACTCTACTGAAAATGAGCATGCCTCTGCCACGAATCCCCCCCCCCCTCCCCGGTTGACTGCACAGCAGAAAGGCAAGGGACAGGCAACACAGGCCCAACTTCCAACACCCCACCGCACCCAACTACCAGCCCATGCTGAACCACCACAACTCCTACGGCATAGAGGCCGTCCCCACCCAAGTACTCAGGCCCACCGCACCATACGCCAGTTTAGGAGTAAGTCACCAGTCTTGGGTCAGCATTCAAGTCTGGCAGCAGGACAGCAGGATAGGTCCAACGGTTTGCAGAAGAAGCGACACCCAATCAAGGAGCGGTGGACTCACATTGCAAAAACCTATGGGATGTTGTATTCACCCTGGATTTCAGAGTCATCGCTCAACCAAGCCTTGCATCACCCTGCGGGTGAAGATCTTCTGGAGAACAACCTAGACTGGGACCTTGTGGACCTTCTTAACAGGCTTGAGGTTAGCAACCATGAGCGCAATGATCCACAGTTCCAGGCTAATGTGATTATTGTTTAATCTAATACCCTTGGTGTAGTGCTAACACTGATATGAATAGTTTCTACTTGGACTCCGAGAACTCCGGGGTGAGATTGTCTCTCGTCTAAATGGAACTGCAATGGAGGTCCTTGGCTTTGGAGAGACCCCAGAAAGTCAATTTCGTGATGAGGGTTTTATCAAGTCACAGCACCAGGGCTTTATTGACTTACTGGATGGGAATAAATTTCTTGGTGTTGGAGGTAGGTACCTATGCAGTGATCCAATTGTAAAGGTAAGGTTTATCAGATTACATGTCTGCACCTAGATTAAGTAATGTTTAATTAGGCCCTTCGTATAATTGTCCGGGGTCCTGGGTCTATGCAGATTTTGAAAAATCCATCTCACTCAAGAATGAATAGGTTTGGTCTGAAGGCAATTCCACCAGCTCTTCTTGCTTTCACAACAACTGTTGTAAGTCAACTAAGGTTATTCTATTCTTAACTCTTATGGGCCTTAGATATATTTCCTCCTTCATGGAACAGGAAACTTTGAGTCTGACCCTGAAGGAGATGAAGAGTACCAACTTTTTTTCACCAATAGGATTAAGGAAATCCATGCACTTGGACCCAAGTCTAAGGAGCAAATTTTTGGATATTTGGAAGAGGAGGTATTTGGGGTTAAGAAGAAACAAGCAACAGCTGAGCAGAAGAGGCAAAAGGAGTTTTCAGATAAGAGGCTTCAAGAAATTGAAGCACAGGCAGTTGAAGAGGGTAGAGAGGGATAGGATAATAGTTATTAACAAGGAGAGGGCTATTAGGGTAAAGATAATTACTAAAATGATGCTGGGGGTAAGAACTATGTCAGGGCCACTCACCCCTAACTGCTCTCAATCAAATGTAAAAGGAGGCCAGAGGGTACCCTACTTAACCACCACAGAGTAAATCAATGTGGGGGAGGGATCCTTCAACTCTTGAGAAAAGAGGGGAGAGTGAAGCTGGAAGTGGGAGGAGAGCAGGAGGAAACTGTTAAGAGTTTTCTCTAAGAAGCTGCTGTTTGACTGTGATCACAGATTTTCTATTTTCAAACCAACTTTTATTACTTGTTTCTCATAATCTTATCTTATCTTTACAGACTTTCCTTTACTCTCTTCCTTGTCAATTAATTATGAGTCATTGTGATTGCAGATTTTATTTCTATTTTTCAAACCAACTTTCATTACTCATTTCTCACAATCCTATCTTACCTTCACAGACTTTCCTTTACCTTTTTCCTTACCAACCACTTATGAGCTGTCAAGCAAGATAGACAAAGACCCTTGGGGTATTTCATTTGGCAATGGTTAGTATATGAGAGGATAGTTTTGTGACTTTTTGGTTGTACTATTATAGTAAGAGGTTGAGGGAGGAGAGATGTTAGACACCCTGGCCATACATGTCACCATATCCTCCTCAATACTCTGTTGGAACACCTCCACATTGCTTTGGAACCACTTGGCCATCTCCTCCTCTATCTCCATCTTTATCACCCACTCTGGTAACTTGGATATCCCCACCTTAGAGATCAAGTTGTCTGGACCCAACAACCCACCTCTTTCCCAACTGATGACCTTGGATGATAAAGGCCATAGAGTGTTAGCCCTCATGACTCCTTTGCCCTTCCTCCCTTCATGTGACAGAGTCCTCTCAATGGGTACCAAGGACCCAGAAGCATGAGGAGTGTCATCACAATGACTCTCCTGTATTCTCCACCTTCTTTTCCTCCCCCCTTTACATTCTATTTTACCATACCACTTTTCCTCTCCCTTTACTTCTCTTTTACCTTCCAAATTTCACACATGAATTACTCTCACAAACACTCTGGAAAGAGCAAGAAAGGTCTATTGGGAAGAAACCTAGGAGTCATCTACTAGGTGACCTGCATGATCCTAAAATGCCACCACCTCTCCAGAGAACAACTCTTCCACAGGAAAACCAATTCCCACACCCACCAGAATGGGGTCACCTTCCTCAGTTGGACTCCTGAACCTAGGGGGAGACTCACTGATAGGTCACAGAGTGTAGGGAGTCAGGTGATGCCCACAACTTGCTCTCTGACCTTGACAGCAACATCCAGAGGGCTAGCTGGAAGGAGCAGTGGAAAAAGCTTCATCAGGAGGACTGGGTGAAGATAGAGGATAGGGAGATCCCCTATCTTGAATAGGAACCCTCACCCCTTCCTCCTCTTCCTCTATGAAAGGATAAACCTCAAGGTCCAGAGTGGTAGAAGGGGTAACCTAGGAACCATTAGTATAGAAGACATAAAAAATATCTTTATGCTAACACACCAGACACCAATATTCCCTCCTCCTCTCAACCCCCTCCAAACAATCCTCCCATCTCCCCACCATCTCCACAAACTATTCCTCTCTCTGGTGAAGGGACTCCTCTAAGTCATGTAACATGACTTGGAAGTTATCTTCCCTTCCCTCTGGACTAACCACTCCTCCAACAACTCCACCCTCCATAGAAGCCTCCCTACAGAGATGGTAGCCAAGTGCAAGGGATTGATAGAGGCCCAAAAGAGAGAACTTAACATGTAAAAAGGACACAGTAGAGTCCTCACTTACCTGAGGCTGACCACTGTCTTCCACACCCAGTTCCAGAGCACAGATCAGAACTGGATCCTGGTTTCTCACTTCACAGACCCTTTGGTCCAGCAAATGATAGGTAGCCTGCAGAGAGGCTTCTTACAGAAAATTGGACATCCCAATATTATTAAATGAATTATAATAGTAGTCTGATTGCATAACCTTAGCCTGGAGGTCTAAGCCATCTAGACAAAGGGAGGAGGCATGAAGGGGGTGATGAGAGACAGTGTAACCATTGAGGGAAAAGGTAGAAGCATTAAGGGACAATACAAGGAAAACAAACTTGAGAGGATTGCTGAAGACTAGAGTATGTAAATTGTCTTCCTTTTATATACCCTTCCTCCCCAATTACATGATCAAGTGGTACTGTTCTGGAATGTTCACCCCTACTCACCCTTCCCACAACCCACTTTCCCTTTATTCTAATTTTGCCCCATCTCTATTCTTTTTCTCCCTGATAACCCACCATGACTCTTACATTTCCCCATAATTACTAACACCTTTGTTATAATGACTGTGTACAATTTATCATGGCTACATACCTTATGTATTTAAGGAGAAGACTGAGGGACTTTGCTCCTCAGTTTTAATATCTTAGGATTACCTCCCCCTAGCTGCTTTACAGGCCTGAGTCAAGTAGAAAGCATCCATATTGTTGGTCTCATGTATATATATTAATACCTACCCTTCCACTGGTACAGCATACCTCATCACCCTCTCCTCATGGTTGTTTCTTAGTTTAAAACTAGAACTATAATCACAAAGGTCTCATTAGATGAGTGCCACCAAGCTAGGGTACTCTACACTCCTCAAATCCCCTGCAGGCTCAAGGAGTAGATCTGTGGTGACAGCAGAAGAGAAGAGGAGATCCCCCAGCCACAAGTTGGAGTTGGTATCATGGCCTATTGAGTATGAGTATAGCAGGAAGAAGACATTTGGAGTAGAGTTTATTGGAAGAAAAGTACACAAGAAAAGTGACTGAAGAGTTGCTTAGGGAATTCCACCTTTCACCCCCTTCACTTTTATCCTCTTCCAATTAGTCTATTCATTAGAACCACAGACCTCCAACAGAACTCCATCTCCTACTAACAAGATATGTCTTCATTTCCTTATTGGATACCATACTTTCTACCTGGTCCAGCCCTATCTCCCCTTTGCCCTAACCCCTATCTTATCCCTATCTCAACTCAATGGTGATTGGTAAGTTTTTCTCACACTATATCATGTCTTTGTCATTTCCTTCCCACATAACATTATTTACTCCTTACTTTCTCTTATAACCCACTTGTTTACTATCATCTATTATTTGCTTGTGCTTGTTCATGACTCACAACCTGTCACATTTTGTTTACAACTCTTTGACTGGCTATGTGTATACTTATTTATACCAACCACACTTTTGTAGTATATAGTCTTTAGACTAAGGGACCTATTCCCTTAGCTTTGTTATTCATAGGATTCCTCTACCCTAGCTACCTTACAGACCTAAGCTCAAGTTAGTCAAATTTTGTGAAGATCTTCTACCTTCTTACTCACTCTCCTCACTCTCCACCTCACCTCTTCTGAGTTTCAAAAAACTTGACTCCTTTCATTAACTTTATGTCTGTTAGTCACAATTAACTCTCTGAAGACCCTAACCTCAGCTTGTTAACATTGGAACTAGGCTGCCTTTGTAGGACGTTACATGGTGTTAAATCATATGACCTTGACCTCAGCATCTGTAGGTCCCAAAGAGCCTACCCTCTGGTGTCAGTAGAAAAGGGATTACCTACATGGGTTGCAAGCTTAAGGCAGGCAAGACCATTGGGAGCAGTCTAGGTGCAGAGTGGCCCTGACATTGACTTAGGCCTATAATAGATAATGAGAATAGTATTGAATAGACAGATTGAGGGATCAGTAAAGATAAATAGGAATGGGGAGAGAAAAAGGGTTAAAAAAGTCATCATAATAACAAACTACAAATTCGTGTATCTAAAATATTATTTATTTCAGATGAGAAAGGCGAAGGTAGATATCACCATCAGTAAGATCCTGAACTACAGACTGGGGGTTGTGTGGGGTTGGTGGAAGAATGTGTACAGTTCTGATAATGCTCTCAATGAAACAGAATTCAAAACCCTTCTTTGTCTCCCCAAGTTCAATGTAACCAGTGATCTTATTTCTTGGTTTCCTGGTAAAGGGCATAACAATTGCTACCCCAAATGTTGTGCCACCAATAGAGACAGAGAAGAGGCCATGCACTTCAGCAAAGAAGAAGCTTAACCTCTGCTGTCCTTGAATGATGACAGAATCATATCTAGGGCCACTGTTCTGCCATGTGGGAGTAGCATGTAATATCTCCCAATGAGGGTTACCAGTTTCTTGGGACAGATAGGAGACTCGGCATGAGGAGTACATTTTGATCTGATAGATTAGCATTTTGGGGATAACAACTAGTCCTACAACTTACCTGATTAAATCTTGCATTTGGTCCTATCCTGTTCTGAAGGAGATTAAGGAGGGGAGTAACAAAGTCCTCAAGACCAAGGTTATCAGACAAGATACTTCCATATGCACTGACTGTGAGGCTTCTCCTCACTTCAGCACACAGGATAACCCTTGGTCCTGTAGCCTTAGGTGGTGCACTAATAGCCATATCTTGACCAAATGACTGATACTTGTCATACCTGTCCACCTCAGATCTGATCTGCTGGATTGCCTCTCGCTCATATGACATCCGCAGCATCTATTAAAAGTTTTGGGTGGGTAACAAATAAAAATAGTAGAATGAGTAACCTACCTGTTTCTGAGCTGAGGACCGCCGGTTTGATCGACTATAGTCTTTTCTGTTCTGGGGATGGAGGGCTTCTCCACGATCACTACTATAGCTTGAAATGACACCTCTCCTGCAGATGCTCTCAACAAGGTGTGTAAGAGAATGCATCTTGGGCCAGTTGAATGAAAGCTGCTTGTTATCTTCAAAGGTTTCAGATTCACGAATTTCCTAGCTAAAGCATTAGTGTTCACATAATAAGTGAGAATAAAATTAAGGCCTACCTTTGCAAGCTGCCCAAATTGATGAATGTAGTGCTTCAACAGAGATAATGTCTCTGAGGTATGGACATGGAACCTTGCAAGGATGAGAACACAAGCAAGGGCTCTAATAGCTGGGATCATCAATTTGTCTGGGTTATCCTCCCTACCACTGATTCCAAACATCAGTGGAGATATATACTATAAGGAATTAGTTTGTATACCAGCTAAGAAAAATTAGCCTACACAAAGAATAGTGCCCTGTTCTTTTGCAGTAATGCTTGATAGGTCTGATACTCCATTGGTGAAGTGGTGTATACCAGAATATGGTGGAAGCCTTTGGAAACTGAGGGACCAGAGATGAGAAGAGAAATTGTAGGATCTAAAATAAACTCACTTTTCATCTAAAACTTGAAGCTCTGCAGCTAACAGATAATCTGATTTGATCTCTAGCCACATATGTTGACCCCAGATACCCTGCTCAATCTGGTGGAGGATATCTGCACAGAATTTCCTGTAAACCACAATATCTGAGCTAAAGTGGTTAAGGAATGTGTTCTAAGGTAACTGTTAGACATTCCCACCACCATTAAAAGAATATGCACATACAGGGATGTTTCTGATTGATTGGGTCAGAAGGACTTCATGAGCTTTTGCTTTAGTACTGCAGCCTTCTGCCTTTTTAATAAGCCACATGGTCCCATCTTTTGATCGAAGGGGATAGATAACATCTGAGAGATCCCACAAGAAATTATGTGGGACAAGGCATATTGGGCATGTCCACTGAGACTTAGATCCTAGTATTGATGCAGCCCTTGAACTAATATTTTTTAGTGGAGGGAATATTATACAACCAGGAGATAACAACTCACGCCTCTTCATAATCCATTGAAAGAATTGAGAGGAGTAGCTGTGCAGTACAGCCAAATGCACTTCCATCATCAAATACAAATCCTTCCTCCCCTGCAGCAGCAATTGCTGATCTTAGCATCTCAAGGATACCTGAATGGTATACATGTGCTCGATGCTCAGCAAGGGCAGAAGAATTATCACCATGCTTTCCCAGAACCTAGCATAATTGAGCTTAGAAATAGATAAATATCCCTTTTGTTAACTCACCTCTGGAAGGAAACCAAGGAGAATTGCACCACCTTTACCTGAAGTACTCATCTGCCTCTGTTTTGGAATATTTCCAATCCATGCCCATACACCCCAGACCTTCTTTCTTGAAAGCTTATCCAATTTGGCTGCATCTGAGTACAAGGTCATCTGGATTACAACCTTTTTAGGCCCTATCTTATCCTACTAAAAATTAGCATAACCCTATTACCAAAAGAATAGATATATACCTGTAGCTCCCACCAATCATCACCTGTATGGATATCAGTCCATACACGCATTGGCTTTTGAGTTTGTGGGCTCAGGACATAATGATGTTCAGGATAAAATGTGAATGATGGGTGGAGATCAGGATCTTCAATCACTTCCAAGATTGCTTCCATTGCTAGACGGAAAGACACAGTATAGGTCCGGTCCTCACTCTTTCCACCATGGGAATATGGAACAGATATCTCCACACTCCTAAACTGGATTGTTAAATGAGCATTTGGAATGTTATAAGAAAAGTGAAAGACTAACTGATGATGTGTCCTGGTACTGACCAACCTGAGAAAGGATTTGATGCATTTCATAAGCATTCTTCATGACCTGGACACCTGAGTTACCAGCTTGAGAAACCCTCTGATTCAACTTGAGCTGATCATTGATCATGGTATCTGTACAGTTATGGTGGAGAAAGATTTCAGCCTGTTCAAAATCAGCACGAGTTTTGAATGGGGCCCATGGCTCCTCAGATGGTGGTGGGACATCAGGTTCTCGTGTTAGCATGAGATCATCTGTATCAACAATCTCTGGAAGGTGTTCTGCAAATGGATGGTAGACAATGAGTGTTTGGCCAGGCAGAAGAGAGCCCAGCCCCTGGTAGCCTGGAATTCTCCCCATACCAAACTCATTGCCATGGTTGTGAGGAGGAGGAGTGGTGAGAAGTGATGGGTTAATGATGAGTGGGTTGTTTTGTGGTGGGGGATCACCAGCAAGAGTAGTTTGGGGAGGTGACTCAGCATCACCTGCAATTGGGGCTGAGGAGAGTGGGAGATGATCTAAAGACTGTTTAGAGAGATAGCAGGGGATTTTAAGAGATAGGCACACCATAGCCTATATCCATACCTGCATCTGACCCTACCCCTAACTCAGATCCAACCCCTTCACTGTCAGAGAGGTAGGTGTATGGTGGGAGGGTTGGAGTGGACCTCTCCAAGAAGACCTGTGCCTCTTCACCCCCTGAGTCTTGGTCTTGAGCTTTGCAAAGCCAAATGTGTCGTTTATAGGAGTTATGGTAACGAGAGAAGAGTCCGCCACATATGTCACACTTGTAGTAGTCACCCCGGTCCTGTCGTATGGCATTCTGCCGGGAGTTCTGCGTCTCGCGTCGTCTGGCAGTTGAGCGAGTTGCCGGCATGGGGGTAAATGGGTGGTGGTGAATGTGATGTGTTGGTGATCGAGAAAAAGTGTAGATCACTGCGCGGCCAGCATGGACAAACCGAGGAACTCATGTTGTGCGTGCACTACTGGGGGTCAATTTGTACAAATGTTTTCTGCTAAACCCTTGTATCTGTATGTCAAGGGCTGCGGTTTACTGAGACACATCGAGGCACTGTAATTAAGATACAGAGTATATCCAAGTACTTCTAGGTCTGCCACTCGTTCATGGAAGTGCGTACAACTTGACCCGATGTGATTGAAGCGCACACAAACGGGATTGAAACACATGAAACAACGCCCTGGCCTGATCAGAGTGCATGAAAACTGGCGTAGTGTAAGTAAATCGCATGCAAACTCAACCCGGTGTGATCAATAGGTATCTAAGCGACTCGGGTCCAGACTTGTTCCCATCGGAGTGCATGGCTATCCTGGGTTTTCTGGCAATGCCTGCAATTTACTCGGCATTTTCCTGATGAACACTTTGAATGTACTGGAGGTTTTCCTGAAAGAAATACTGGGTGGGGACATTTAAAATGTACTGAAAATTGCCTGAGCTGGGAAACTGCAGGAAAACTGGCTGGGAAAATTCTAAATGTAATTGCAGTGTGCTGAGTGGGTATATGGTCAGTACATTATCCATTTCCTTGCAGTGTACTTGCAGTGTACCTGGTCGGAAAACTGCATCTTGTCCCCAGTATATATGCCTGAACCAGTGAGTCAGGATGCAACCATAGATCCGGACACTGGGGACAAGGGCCCAAATACCCAGTGGGCACATTGTGAACACATTGGGAACACAGACAATATGTAATCACAATGTGCCCAGTGATCAAAAGTTGGCCACATTTTAAATATTTCCCCACTATGTGACCACAATGTGCCCAACCTGAGCACATTTTCAATATGTCCCCATATGTCACCACAATGTACCCACTGCCCAAATTTTGCTCACATTTTAAATGTGCATTGCTATGTGACCAAAATTTGCCCAGTGGTCAAATGTTGAACACATTTTGAATGTCCCCTGCTATTTGATCACAATTTACCCACCATCGAAACATGTTGATCACATTTAGAATATGCCTAAATTATGGCCAACATGAGTTCGGTGCTCAAATTCAGAATATATCTCCAATGAGATCAGTTTTTAGGGTAAATTGAGGTTACATTTTGAATGTATGCCGATTTTGCAATGTGTTCACCATGTGTCCAAAATGTGCCTGGGACATCAATTTAGGTATATTAGGGTTACATAATTGAGCATAATCTAAATGTGTCGTTGGGATCCATTTTGGGTAAATTGGGTTCAAAGTTGTGGGTACATTCTGAATGTGCCCTTTTGAACACATTGTTGATGCATTTCACTGTACATTTAAAATGTGACCAATTTGTGACTGGTGGGTACATTGTGGTCACAAAGGGGTAAATATTCAAAATGTACCCAATTGGTGCCCATTGGGCACATTATGGTTGCATAGGAAGGAAATATTTTAAATGTACCCACTTTTTGATTGCTGGGCACATTGTGATCACATATTGTCTGTGTTCCCAATGTGTTCACAATGTGCCCACTGGGTATTTTGGTCCTTGTCCCCAGTGGGAGTTATGAAGATGCTACCAAATGGTAATTGGTAGCCTGTTGTACCTCATGCTAGGCACTAGACCAGACATTGCGTTTGCAGTTACCAAACTCGCGCAGTTCTCTGCTAGACCCTCTAAGGAACACTTAGACAAAGCGCTGTATATCTGCCACTACCTTAGAGGAACAAGCAACTACTGTCTTACATATGACGGTACATCTGGAGAAGGCCTAATAGCATGCACTGATTCCGATTGGGCATCTGATACCACTGGTAGAAAATCCCAGTCAGGGTATTTCCTGAAGTTGGCAGGAGGTGCCATTTCGTGGACATCAAGGGCACAAAGGACTATAGCCCTTTCCTCCACTGAAGCTGAGTACATGGCGCTCTCAGATTGTAGCCACCAAGTAGTCTGGATGCATACCCTTATGGGGGAGCTTGGCTACCATCTTAAACCTGTACCGATATGTGGGGATAATCAAGGCTCGATATTCATCACCTCAAACCCAGTGACCAAAAAATGGTCCAAACACATAGATATCCACTACCACTACATTAGGGAAGTAGTAGAGCAAAAGCTCGCAGAAATCTACTTCATCGACAGAGATAAGAACCCAGCAGACCTCCTGACCAAGAACCTGGGATCTGTAAAGTTCCTCCTCTTCCGACCAGAGTTCGGACTTCACTTCTTCAAGTGAAATGCTTTCGAGCACCAAAGACCGATCTACACCCAATAAGAAGCAGAAGCCAACATGGGTCATGGCTTTGCTTCATGGAGTAGAGAGAGAGAGCCGCTGGGTCAAGACCCTTTGGCTTATGGAGTATGTGGGACCAAAGAGTCCCCAACTATGAGACAAAGTCTCCTCCACTCTTGGTGCAATACTCAGCATGGGGGAGTGTTGAAACGGAACCTACCGATAGGATCAGGTGATCAGATCAACTGAACAAGCGCTCTGGAGTTACAAATAGTCTGTGACTAATCGGCCTGTGTAGACACTTAGGATGAGTCACCTTATGTGACCATCAGTGGCTAGGTCACACTGTATAGCTGTGACAGTCACTCTAAATTATTACTATATATACCACTCATGTATCTCTGTAATAATATAACATCTCTTGTTCTCTCCCACTATCATTGCTCACAGCAACTCAGCCTCACAGCCACTCTCCCCTCTCCACTCTATAAAGGTAAGGTTAGAGTAGCCATGTAGTATATAGAATATACCATGCACCTGCTCAACACCCGCCTCGCTTCAAGGAACACCTGGTATGGAATTTCAGAAGGGCAACGTCTTCTGAGGCATTGACATCGTTCACATGTGCATGTTGTGCACGGGAGGTTCCATTGAAGGAACGACAACACAAATGTGTGTCTGAGGTTAATGTAGATGTCCTACGCTGCCCACATGCACATTGCAATGATGGTACAATGCCACCTCCCCCTACACCTTTTGTAGATGGCCCTTTAGCAAATGTGCTGGTGGATGAAAATGGTGTGAGGCGTAACCATGACGGGTCTTATGAGCTGGAGTTGTGCACCTCGTGTTTGCATAGTCTGCAGAGAGACTCTATCCCTAAGCATGCATTGGCAAACCGCACGTATGTAGGACCTGTGCCCAAAGAGTTGTCTGGGTTGATGATGGTTGAGGAAACGATGATTGCTCGTGCGAGAGCAAAGGCCTGCATTGTCAAACTACAGGAGTCCACTACTGACTCCGTGTCCCCGTTGGCTCAACAAGGTCTGAAAGGTCATACTGTTATTTATCCTCAACATCCAGACAAGTTGATGGCTGTGTTGCCCCCTACAATCAATGACACTCTGACGTTCATCTGTGTAATCTTCATTGGGTCTTCTACATTGATGAAGGAATGGCTGCATGACAAAGCAAGGCCACTTGTGGTCCATCGTGAAAAGGTCCGCTGTGCTCTGGAGTGGTTAAAAGCAAACAACCCTCTGTATAAAGACATCTGTATTGATCAACATAGCCTTCAATCATTACCCGACGAGGATGTCTTGCTGTACCATATTGAGTGCATTGAGGAAAATGATGCGCAGGAGGTACTGACATCACAGTATGATAATATCGGGGGGGCATGTGAGGCTTCTTCC
>QFEV01000273.1:1190-16974 GCA_003316405.1 Thelephora aurantiotincta
CTGGGAGCCTGTTTAACCGCGCCAGTACTACCTCCCGATGAGACGTCTGACTTGAATCCAAGTTGAAGCCTTGGAGCTCAAGTCCGGAATCGGACCGGTCAGAACCCAGGGTGCTCACGTAGTCTCACCTCCTGAGCAGCTTGCACTTGCGTGGTGTTCGCATCTAGCGCCCGATTCAGTTATACTTCCTTATCATCCATGGCTGATCTTACCTCGCCTCCCAGACCCAATTCGACCTGGAATTGAACGGGGTGAAACGCTGCGAGGCGGCGTTTTCCCCATCTGTCGACAGGGGAGTTGACTGTTTTTAACTCCAGGACCTCCACTTCTCATCCTGCCCCATCCTGAGTACTGGGAACATGGCATAAGCATCGCCGGGCGAGAGCCGTCTTCCGCGCGACTACCTTCCATCCACCCAGCAGGCCGGCATTATAACACATTTGCAGAAGACAATCCCATTATCCAAGGTTGGCCCCAGACCGCTCTAACGTTCCTTTCGTCCCCTTGTCCTCGTTCCCCCTCGTCAAGTCTCTCACTAGCTTTTTCCCCTGATCGCTATGGCCCCCAGGTTCTCCACAAAGGTCCTCCAACTCGCCCCCTTCGTCTCGGGAGTATGGGCCCAGGCTCAGCTCGACATGGCCAAGTGCGAATCTGGGTACGAATGGGTGGGTGCTGCTAACCTTGCGCTATCCACGTAGATATCCAAAAAATCGTGTCTGCTGAACGTTTCGACTGTTTCTTGATCGCGCCCCGTAGAATCTCAATTCCCTGAACCAGGACCCATGCACCGTTGGGTCATGCTAGACGCATCATGCCGCGGTCTCTGTGAGTTAATTCAACCCCGTCTTTTTGCATCGTTCCTGAGGATCATCGTCCCTTGTCAGCGGTTTATAACTATCCACCGTTGAACAGTAGTCAATATTACGTCCCTCCGAGCAAAAACCATTCCGGTGATCTGACATGCGACTGCAACACTGTCATGTATAAGTACGAAGCCCCTTCCCCACGAGGGACCTACTGCGCTCACATATTTTTCGTACTTTAGTCTTTACATGGCGTGTGCTTCGTGTCAGGGGGGAAAAATCTACCCGTAAGGTCTTTGAAAACCCCAGCCTTGTGCTGCTCGTCAATGGTCTCGTACAGGTGGACATCGTGGATCTCGGCTTGCGAAAACATCACTATTGCACGGTAAGGTTTATAAACGTTTTGTGTTGCCGACGATCCCTTATCAAATCAGCTACCCGGAAGATATCCCTCAAAACACAGCTGTTCCACGATGGGCATTCTACAACGTTACGGTTGGTGATGCTTTTATCCCCGCTGGCGCGCTTGTGGTGACGTTGAACACGCAGGTGTTACCAAATCAAACATACAACGAAACTGTCGCGATGAGCGTCGGACGTGAGTTTGGTTTCGGGCATTGCTTCCCCATTCTGTTGACCAGTTTTTATCAGGGGATCCTGAGGAGCTTCCGCCACAAATCGCCGCATCAACCTCAAGTAGCTCCACCCCTCCAGGCAAGACAACCCTCACCTTGAGGACTTCTACGACTACGACGAACAAGCCCATCTCCAGGACTACAACGGGCAAGCTTGTGCCTACGACGACGACTGATGCCGCTGTCCCTATGGATGGTTCCAACAGTTCGGGAGGTTCAGTGAATGTCGGGGCTATAGTCGGGGGTACGCCTATAACTCTGATTTTAATTGATAACTTGGTCCGATCTTGCACACTCAACAGGTGTCGTCGGTTCCATTGTCCCGTTGACTATCTTCGGTGTCGTGCTGTTCTTTTACATACGACACCGCAAACAGTCGTCTGGAAAGCAAGAGATGCAGGGTCAAGGCAAAATAGATGTCTACAACCAACGTCCACCGCAGACGCATGGCTCTCCCATCCGATCAGTCACTTTCACTTCACACGTGAGTTTTGCGTCCGGTCCGGAGTCAGATCTCAAAATCCATCTTGACATTTTTTTGTTCCAGAATCTTGCCGATCTGTCGACACACCCTCATAAGCCTCCCCAAAGCTCGATGACATATATCACCCCTGTCCCTAACCCCCGTGCCATGGGATACACCGGTGTCGCGGAGGTCTGATTGTTACACGATTCTCCGGATTCTACTCCTTGGACCTTTTTCCTTCCCTCCTCCCATCTGCTGAACCAGTTGGATGGTTGGTAAACACTCCACATAGGTCGTGGTCTTCGTTTGTTATTTCTAATCCTTCAAGGGAACTCGCCGTTTATATCAATATTTACCTATGCGTGTGAGTGACTTCTATCCTTTTCTGGCTTTCTGGCTGCTTTGGAGGTTCTGTTCTGGGTGATCGCAAAATGATCCGGGCCCGCGGATCCCCCTGGGCAGATCTCGGAGCTTACCGCTTGCCTCTCACTTGGGATATTCAGGTCGTCGTGCAACGTTCTATCCATTTCTTTTCTTATCGCTTGTGAGCATCGTCGAGATGGCGGCGTTAGTCAACCTTACCTCAAGAGATAAGGAATAAGTAGGACCTACGGGGGATTTTGCACAGAGACCCTTAAGCACTGGGTGGCCCCAAGAGGAAACGGGGGAGCGTGGACGTGGGTATCGGGTCTGTCCGTCGTGACCGGTCATACCCCGTTACAGATACGAGATGAATGATTCGTAGGGGGTTCAGTGCGGTTGTTATCATGCACGAATTACCTGGAATAGATGGATATGTACCTTTTTTCTGGAAACAAAGCATCACAGAAAGTTTATGATCACAATGTAGAGTTGTGGAGGGACACGGGTGAAATAACACAACCGCAATGGGTCGGTCACTGCGAGACAGTACACCTGCGAGCATGTGCTTAGCAGGGTTATGAATCCTTCCATTCGCTGTATACTATCTAACACTGGCACGCCCAAGCTATGTATGACAGTCGAAATCCGAGATCTGCCACATCAAGCGCCGGCTCTCAGCCACCACGAACCAGCAGGTCACGTGTTTTGACCCCCGATATACCTAGGCTGGGGCTGATGTCGCGCTTATATCCTGTAAAGCATGGGTAGTACCAAGGTAGTACCCACACTTGACAATAAATTGAGAAAAACCAATCAATCCGGCGTGGTTTCAAGATTGTCTTTATCGAAAACCCAGAAGCTCCTACCATCCTATGCAAATATGTAATTCCCTATCCTACTCCAGCGGATGTCGGTACTGGGTGACTGTCCGTGAGATTACAACATGTGTACACGAATATCCATTGGATTTAAAAGGAACTGTCGGGTCGAGGACAGTGCGAAGGTCGGCAACTGGCACCCTTCTCTGAGGATGGTAACTGTACGATCTGGTGTTACGGGTCGATATCCAGGTAAGACTTCTTTCCCCCCATCATCTTATCGCATCTGGCGTGTTTTGGCCCCGTAGTGGTGACGCGGTGTCCTTGTGGTTCAGGCGCTCCTACCTCTCAGACAACGACGACCAACCACCCAAGTTCCACATCCCACAAGCGACTCTAAGCCATGTCCGGCTTCTTTGGAAAACGGCGCCCGACGGCCAGCGGGTCGGGGACCGGTCCAAGCTCAAGTATGAAACCTAGCAATCACTCCAACGCCTACCCCGCTGACATGCTGCAGCAAAGAAACAGCGCATTGTCGACGCTACAAAGATGTTCCTCGACATCGCCAAGGAGTCGGCCGACGCTTTTCCACCCCTCAAATCGTGCTTGGGAGGCATCAACGCGCTCATCAAACACTACGATGTGCGTCCCTATCGGATCGCGCTCGATCCTGCTGACCCACCCATCCCAGGAATCCAAGGATATCGAAGACAAGCTCGGGGACCTTATCCCGTGGTTGATAAAATTGAAGGACAGCACGGCAATACCCAGCCCCAACGACAATCACGCGGAGGTGGAGAGACTTGAACGGTTAAAAGGGTTCGCACAGAATCCTCTTTGCCTTGCCGACTTAGGCTAATTGTCTGCAGATCTTTGGAAGACATCGAAAAACGCTCCTTGGAGTTGTTAGGAAAAGGAAAGGTGGCCCGGACCCTCGACAAAGCACAAGACTCTGGAACCATCATCAAGCTCGTCGAAGAGCTTCGCCAAGCAATCCTCATCTATCAGGTTGGCGCTGTTGTGATCGCTGTTGGGCTTGATTAACGTTCCGAAACAGTTATCCCAACAACAATCCATAGAAAACCAGGTGGCACAGTTGACTGTAAGTTCCTCCTGCTGTCTTCACCATCGGAACTGACCGGCACGCACCTGAATGAAGTCTTCTTTCAACACGTTCTTGAAACTACGCGGGGTGAGGCGATGCGTGTGCGTCAACGAACGTTCACTGACGTGTTGGTAGAGGGTACTGGGGGTAAGGGAAAAGATAGAGTCGACCCTTGCGCGGTTGGGTAGACTCAAAGTGGACGCGAACATCGTCGAAGACGAATATGAATCGAAGCGGCAAATGGCCCTGTTCGAGTGCGTATTCTCCACACGCCATTCGCGAGCATCAACGCTGATTCAACCTCAGAGCCCTTGAAGGGATCAAGGACGAGTTGCAGTCCCTGTCTGAGCGTTCTAGCGCGGTCGGCTACCAAGAAAACGACACAGATGTGCACACTGCATGCGAACTTGCAGAAAACGTCCGGGATGTTATCATCGAGTACCAGGTCAGTCGTGAACTTCCAACTGCCCTCAGGATGTCTTTCTGACTCTACCTCCAGGTTGCTCAACAGAGAGCGATATACGAGCAAAACCGTAGGTTGGTTGTAAGTCACCTGTCTTGTTCACCATGTATTGGACGTTAACCAGTCATCGTAGGACACAGGTCAGGCAACTTTTCACTCTCTTTTGACGCACACTCATGGGTTGATAGCCGAATCGCTGGTTCTGAATAGTTGTCCCCGCGCTCATGGGGCCGGGTATGAACATGGGAACCGTACGGGGTGCCTGAAGGGAACACGAGAGAGCGTATTGAACGAGATCGAGGGCTGGATCGAGGATCTCGACAAGTCTCCAATATTCTGGCTCAACGGACTTGCCGGGACGGGAAAATCGACCATCGCACAAACAATCGCAGAACGGGCCTTCGCAGACGGCCGCCTTGGAGCGTCATTCTTTTGTTCAAGAAGTGTCGAGGACCGCAGTGATCTTCAACTTATATTCCCCACCATAGCGTTTCAACTTGCACACAAGTACCGTGACTTCCGATCCTCGCTCGTCCCGCTCCTTCAATCTAATCCAGACATTGTTCACGAGTCGCTGGCACACCAGATGGAGAGGTTTCTGGTTGGACCGCTCCAGGCTACCGCCATCTCAACCGTCATCGTGATTGATGCCTTGGACGAGTGCAGGGACGAAAATCCGGAATCTGCCATTCTTCTCGTACTGGGACGGTTCGTTTCGAAGATTCCCGGAGTCAGATTTCTCATCACTAGCAGACCAGAAATGCATATTACATCTGGGTTTCGCGGACCACTGCTCAGGGATGCAACGGACGTCTTCATACTCCACGAGGTCGAACGCCCCACGGTAGATGACGATATCCGCCAATTCTTCAGGTACGAGTTAGATGAACTCGCACACCGATGGGGTGGAATGGAAGGCTGGCCAACAGACGAACAACTCAACTCGCTGTGTCGAAGGGCGGCTGGTTTCTTTATATATGCTGTCGCGACGGTGAAGTTCCTCGATCATCACCTTGAGGACCCGTCGGATCAACTTGATACGATCATGCAATCTCTGGAGAGCACAATCCACGAAGGAGAGACAGAACTGAAGGTATACGGGAGTCTCGACTCTCTCTACATGACAATTCTTCGGAAACCCTTCCGCAAAAACAAGGTCAAGGACGATGACATGGTTCGCTGTGTCCTCAGCACTGTAGTCCTCGCCATGAATCCCCTCTCCACTTGCGCTATCGCTGCACTGACGGGCATTCGCCACAACAAAGTCGAGCATCTCCTCGGGTTGATCCAATCACTACTAGTACTACCCGAAGATCCAAACGAACCCGTTCGAGTGTGCCACAAGTCCTTCCCCGACTTCGTCACAGACCCTGCCCGCTGCATCAACACACGATTTTACATATCCCCCATCTACCACACCGAACTCGTCCTCCGCTGTCTCGATCTTATGGATAGGTCACTGGAGAGGAACATGTGTTCGGTCCCCGAATACACCCTCAATTCGGAGGTGAAAGATCTGCCGAAGAGAATCGAGGTTAGCGGGATCCGTGGCGGACTGGAGTATGCGTGCAGATCGTGGTATAAGCACCTCGTCACGGCGGACCACCGGACGGCGGATGTACTTTCAGCTCTGCGCAGCTTTTTGGAGAAGAAATTTGTCTTCTGGTTGGAAGTATTGAGTGTTCTTGGTGTGGTGGGCGATGCTGCACGTGGATTGACCGCTACAACAAAATGGCTGAAGGAGGTGCGCCTGGGTGTCGGCTCGATTGTTGGGCTTGTTGATATTCACTCAGAGTTAAATCCAGGCATCCGTCGACGCCAACCCCCTCCTCGACACCGTCACAGACTGTCTACGCTTCGTGACCGAGTTCTTTGAGGTCATCCGCCAGTCCGCACCCCACATCTACCACTCCGCTCTCTTGCTCGCCCCACGATCTTCAGTGGTACGGAGGCTATACGGCGACCAGATCTCTTCAGTGGCAAGGGTTGTAAGCGGGACTCCTTCCTCGTGGGACTCATGCACAGCGGCCTGTAGAACTAGACACGGGAATCCGCGTGCCGTCTGGTCTCCATGCGGCCAGTTCATCGCAGTCTTGTCGAAGGATGGAGCGGAGGTCCGGGATTCGACGACCCTGGAGAGAGTACGTGACCTCAAGCGTCCTAGGACCCCTAACCCCACTGGTCCATGCACGCTCGCCTTTTCACATGACGGGCGCCTATTGGCCTGCTCCTACCGTCCGCCCAGGGACGACCACTATACTGTTATTTGGGACATGCAGACAGGTCTCCCCATCGAGGATATTCCCACCCGGTACTTCGGCGAAATTGTGTTCTCTCGGGACCAAAGCACGATCAGTCTCATTACGAGAGATAACTCCTTCTACGCTTACAATGTACTCGGCGGGGCGCAGGTGTACGAGCACGGACTCACGTTCGATTATGTGGGTGCCTACTGGGAGTACGAAGAGTCCATACGGTTCGCAACATATTCCGAATACCACGAGAGACCTGTGATCGGGATTTGGGAGATCCAACCAACCTCAGATCCCTCACCTCGTGTGGTCGATTCATTCCCTCTCCACGACCAGGACGGAGTATTTCCTTCGAGTTCCGATTTTGAGTTTTCTTTCTCCCCGGCTTCCTACCATGTATTCCTCGGCATCAACGACACGATCTTCATACTCGACGTTCGGAACTCGGAGGTCCTACTCCAGCACAAAACCCTCCAGAAAGACACCTGGTTTTCCGGACGCTTTAGTCCCGATGGACGCTTCTTTGCCTACCACGACGGTGTATCGTATCCCGGTCCGGAAGTGATTTGTATTTGGGAGAACACACCCACCGGTTACGTGTCCTGGAGCAACCTTAGGCTCCGGATATCATCTTCTGGGTTCCTGTTTTCACCTACTGCGGCCTCGATATTGAGCTGGGGTTGGAAGGGAGTTGAGCTATTGGATCTGGGTCATCGTGTCACCCTCCCATCCCTCGACGAACTCGCATTTAGCGGTCCTGGCACCGACCACCTAGTGGCATACTCCGAGGGAAGGACACACATCGTAACCGCAAGGCGACGGGGCACGGTCATCGTAGTTCTTGACCTTGCGAATAACACACGGCGGTCGATCGACACAGACGTAGAGATCCGCGACATCAAGGTTTTCGACAAGGCCATCTTTGTAACAAATGGCCGTAAACTCACCAACTGGCATCTCGCTCGTGGTACCAGAATGAGGACCGTGAAAATACGTGCTGGTGCGTGCGAAAGTGGGCTTTCGTTGTCCCCCGACTGCTCGCAGATTGCCTTGCAGGCTCGCGATGGGGTGGTTCGTCTCTATGACATAAAAGCTCAGAGAACCCTTGACAAGTTCCGGGTGGGAGACGTGGTCTCTGAAATTTCGTTCTCTCCTACTGGCCATGAGGTGTGGGTCATTACCGGACCTCCGGATGTCACAGAATATCGCATGGAATTAGGGATAACGGGGAAACCACGCTTTTTGAGCGTGACGGGGAAGTATCTGGGGAATAGATGGACATGGGATAGCCTCTTTCGATCTCCTCATGGACACCGTATCGTTGGAGAGTGGTCTGCGTGGGTCTCGGGTCCTGGCGGAGGCAAGGTGTTGTGGTTACCCCCTAACTGGAGAACGGAGCACGGATTGGAAGCAAGGTGGAATGGGAACTTTCTAGCTTTCGTGCATCGCCATCACACAGAACCCATCATCGTCGAGTTCCTACCGTGAATCGCATCTGCACCAGTCTCCAATCAGCTATTTAGATGTGTGCCACCCCCGTTTTGACGAGAGCCGTCGAAGTTGTGAATCCGACGGATCGAGCTGTGTTTTTTGAACAATAACTGGAATAGATTCGCATTGATTTACTGCAGGTGGTGGAGACCAATCGGATGGTTAGGTCGATTTCATGACCCGTGTGACATGCGGAGGTGAGAAAGAGCGTTCGTGTTTGGATGAGACTCTTAGATCACAAACGGTGTAAAAGCGAAAGGTTGAAGCTGGAGAGAGGTGGTGGCAGTGGTTTAACGACGAGGAATGTTCCTCCTTGGGGTGACCGACTCGTCTGGACGAAACTACCACGAGCTGCTTCAAGTGTCTCGAATCATGTCACCAGTAGGGATCGAGGCGTCCTATTACTATCCTCTCCTATCAGCCTGACAAGTCGGACACAGCATCCAAGGGCGCCCATACTTGGACTCACAATGATCGACGTCGGCCTGCTCGAGAAGACATTCCCACCCTGTTTTCCTTGGAATCCCGAACGAAATAGCAGGCAGGAGGGTATTTCCCACGACTGCAACACCCCAGGATCCCCAGATCAACGGTGCCACCCAATCAGCCAGGGGTATTACCCCACCCGATTAAAGACTTGTCCCATCTTCGTAAACCCGTTGTGGATGGTTTCGTCAAACGGGAGTTCCTCGAGGACTGCGCCAGGTCAGCACCCCGACTCCTTTCGGTGGGTTTTGCCAGTTGTGCAGTCACCAAGCCCCAAGGGACCAGCATTGTGCTGCGGTCACTGCCAAGCCCGGTTGATGTTGACCCCCTCGTAAAGGCCATCATTGCGCCAGCGTTAATGCAACGGACTACAGGGACATCGTGGTAACAGGTGTTCTGGAAAGAGAACGCCTGAAGGAGTTCAGGTCCCTCTTAAAAAACCCCAGCTAGGTGGGGGAACGCGATCAAGTTGACTCTCTCGTAGCTACGCCCCCTAGACACACGAGGTCTTGCCTTGTCTAATCGTGTTATCTCTCATCATCAAACGCACTGATGAAAATCCTACCAGGTCGGTGTTATCGTGACAATCTATGACTATATAGGCCGTAGCATTCGTAACACGAAAGGAGAGGAAAGGATGACAGGATGTAACATACAAACCACAAGCTGAGGAGACACAGCGATGATCCTTGGGGGGGAAGTCTCCATGAAAGTGTGACTTGCGCGAGGGGGATGGTATGAGTTGTCTGTACGGAATATGGCGATAATATGCGGGTCATAATGGAGGAAGCTTGATGATAGCACAGTGATGAAAATCATGATCCTGAAATGCGGTGATGGTGGGGAGAGACCAAGGGATAGAGGGAGGGCGCAGAAGGGTTGGCGATCAGGGACTCGGTGGCATTGGTGTTGTTATCCTGATTGATACCATTCCCTCCACCTCATCCTCCGAATCGTGGTCTGCAGACATTATCGACGTGTCCGGGTCGTCGTCGTCGTGCCCGTCCCGTTCATCGGGATCAGCCTCACTCCTCAGTTCCTCCACATGCAGCACCTTGGTTGCGCTCCTGGATGCGGCTTCGAAGTCATCAGGTTTAGTTGTCAATGCCCTTCTCCCATCCTCCAGCAGAGTCTCCAAGAGGTTCCGGCAACGTCTGAACCCTTCATCTTTGGTTTCCTCCACATCAAGAACACCATCGTCGTCTTCATCGTCATCATAATCGTCATCGTCGAGGTCACCGCCGGGGGAGGTATCTTCACTCTCTCCGGATGTGACGAGACGGTAAGTCTTGGGCGGAAGGATCAAACGAGATTCTCGGAGTCTCCGACGGAGGTCCCGGATTTCTTTGGCTTGCCGGTGCTTGGCGGCTTCCAGCGAAGCGTTGATCACCATTAAAGACCTGTTGGTGATTTCGAGGTCTGCGATCTACAGAATGTGAAGACTGTCAGAAAGAGAAATGAACAAAAGGCGACGGGGAGCGCTGACCTTACGGATTGACTTGGCCTCTGCCTTCATCCTCTGGTCGGAGCTGTCTTGATCTCCATGTGGGTCCAAGTCACCAAGTAACGGTGGTCCAGCATCGCTATCGCCCAGATCCTCCTCCGCCCTTTGCAGAAACTCGACTCCATTCCGTACGCCATTTTTATCCGAGTCCCTGCCCTTGACTCCAGTAACATCAAACCCATTAGTCTGGTTGTCAGCGTTTAGCGTATTTCCGCTCGGAGTCCCATTCACACCAACCCCGCTGACCTTCCTTCGATGGGTCATGGCCATCCCGAGGCCACTCCCGCCGTGAGAGTTCAGGGTAGGTCCGATACCACTCAGTGCTGAGTGTTGTGGCGACGTCGAAGTCACCGAAGACGATGACACGGTCGACCGCGACGAGTACGAGAACGTCGATGTGGGTGGGGAATTCAGTGGCGGAGGGATCGCCAGTGGATCGACCTTTGCGGTGACTGTGAACTTGTTTGTTGAACTTATACTAGGGCTAGTGTTTGCCTTTAAGTGTATGTTTGGACTTGGGTTGTCAGATAACGGTAATACGCTGAAAGGGGAATACCCGGGGCTAAAATTGGCGGAGGGAGGGCCGGTATTAGGCCACACCGGTCTGGGAGCCTGAATCGCAGCGTCTTCATTGCTGTCGAATCGGAGTGGTTGTAATTTGTAGGTAACATCACTCTTGGCCACACTGGGCACACGTCGGTGTCGCAATAACGGAGAGGTTGGACGTAACGGAGGACTCGAGGAAGTGGAGACCGGCGTCGGGGTCACCGAGGTTGAAGGAGGACCGAAATGTAGCCCGTTTTGAGATATGGATGGTACTCTTGGTCTTCCTGTGGTGGCAAACTTCGTCCTTGACGAAATAGATAGAGCCGAACCCTGCGATGGTGATGTTGACATGTTCTCCACGTTACGCAGATTTGAGACAGAGGCTACGCGTGGTCTCGAGGAGAATGCCCGGTGGCCAGGGTCCACCGTAAAATTAGGAGTGGTCGGCTCGCCTATGATTGGCGCTTTCACGTTGACCGAAAGTTTAGTTACTTTCGAGGTGATGCGTATTGATGGCGTCGGGCTGGGTTGAAGGTCCCGGAGGTTGGCGAGGGTCGGGGAACTCTGTACGTGTGGACTCGCGCTCGAAACCAGTGGTGACGAGGGTGCAGTCCGCGATACACCGGCAACATTCTGTTGAGGCAGCTGGAGGGTAGCGCTCGCTCTCCGCTGGCGGATAACGAGTTCTGGTGAGGAGGCATTGGCTCTACTCGTCACGTTCGACAGTACCACAGGTCGATCCGCATAGGTGACGGTTGGACTCGATGAGATCGACTTCTGCACTCCTACCGCCTGTGGCTTCATCGAGGGTGACCGGGTGATGGAAATCGACGAAGTGGTTGTGCTCGGAACGGTCTTGTTTTCCACACGTTGGTTCACCTTGAACGGAGAAGGTGCCCGGAGGGAAACGGTAGACCTAGGAACACTGGGTGAGGTCTCTGGCGTCTTGCGGGCATTGATATTGATACTGGAGTTTATTTTGGCCTTCGGACGGACAACAGGGGATGGTGAGGGTGATTTCATGGGAGATAGAGGGCGACTGGCGATCTTTGGACGAGACGAGAGGCCATTTGCCTTGAGGGGGGACGGTGGTCGGTCATGGTCTAGTTTGGCGGTCACCTGTAGCAAAGTTGGTTGAGAATCTCGGGCGAGAGGGGCAGGCGAGCACCGACTTTCGCCTTTACGGTTGTCATGAGCCGTGGTCGCAGTGGATCGCGACTCCGGGGTCGTTCGAGACTATGGTGGTGGCAGAGGAAGGCACAGTGGAATTGTACAATTATTCTGACGATCTCAACGCGGCTGCCACACTCTTCTGGACGTATTTCCCAAGCATATCGACCTCCAGATTGACCTTTGACCCGACTTTTTTCTTTCCGAGCGTAATCTTCTCCTGGGTGTGCGTGATGAGCATGACGCCAAATCGACGCTGGTCATCGTCAACAAAGGTGAGGGTGAGACTCGCCCCGTCCAAGGTAACGTAGCCCTTGGGAACCAAGTACGGGAGCATCGTCTTGTCGGTCAGCTCGAACATCAGACGAACCGAGCCTCCATCCAGGGCCTTGTCGACCAGGGTGACGGTCGTGTCCACATGAGCCTGGACGAAATGGCCTCCAAACCGTGCGTGCGCTGCCATCGCTCTCTCCAAATTCACCTGCTCGCCGATAACCCTCTCGCCTGTCGGGTGATTAATCTCGAAAAACAACCGGGTGTCGACTTCCGTCGCGTACCGAGATCAGTCTTGTCCAATGTCTCGTTCGCAAGCCAGACCGTGAACCATCCCCCCTCCTCCTCCTTGTCGAACTCGACCACCGTCAAACACGCCCCGTTCACCGCGATGGAGTCTCCGATGTGACAATCCCCCAAGATGGGCCCGGAGTCACCGATTCTCAGCGTGCAGCCGCCTTCATCGCGCTTGGTATCCACGACTGTTCCCAAATGCTCGATCTACGGGAAATCTCCTGAGCAAATAGATGCTATGACTACACGCGAGAGGGTATTTACCAGTCCCGTAAACATCCTTGCGGCTGTTAGCGGGAAGAAAAATCCCCCGGACGGCCGGTCTTTAACTTTTCCAATCGCCTCCCCGTCCCGTTTTCCCACGTCCGCTTACCTCTCCGACGCCATCATCATCTCCGTCATCGTAATGCCGAACACCGCACCACCGCGTTCCCAGTCACGGCCTCAAACTCTTCGTAATCGAGGCTTGTGGCAGTCATATGCCGGTCCGTATGCACATCGTGCAGCTCATAACCGATCGCTAACGACAAAACGCAGCCTTGTCTCCTCAGACACGACTCAAACTCTCATTCGGCATTTGCACTGTAGCCCTCATCGGACTTTTTATCTCAGACGTTCTAGAACAAAGAATTCCTCCATCCCCCCAACATACAACCACAAAACCGCAGCATGCGGAGCACGCTGAGCACAAGTAATCTACCCTTAACCTACGCATCGCATAGAACTATGTCGATTCTTCTTTTGCACATCGCACTGTCGTATCCTCCAAAGATAATACGATCGACTCCAAGTACGTGCCAACCGGGTTACTCCACTGTCCAAAGCCACTGGTCCATCAACCCACTCCACTGTTCGCACAGTACTCGTCTAGTCATCATGACCTTGTGTGTATGCTCCTATCGTCGTGTTCTGACTCCTGTAGCATCCGTGAGTCAGAAGACTACCAAGAAGTAAATGTCATGACGAGGTCCCCGATATCTTCTCGTCTTCCCTGCCTCCCGATCGGCGTTCGGGAAACTTCCTCGAGGTGCAAGGTAACCAGCGCTGGAAACATACCACGGACCATTAGAGTGAGGGCAACTCACAGGGGTCCACAGTTGGACCGCCCTTTTTACCTGCAAATAATCGAAATCTGCCAGTACAGCGGATGCCTTCCCCATCAACGAACGCCACTGAATTTTCTACCACTGACCTTGGAACTTCCTCGTGGGTCTGTGTTCTTTTCGAGGTTACAGTGACTGATCATGATGCCCAACCATCCCTCCGCAAATAATTCGGAACCACCAGTAGATAGGCGGATGGATGTGATAGATGCCCATTCGAAAACTCGAGCGTGGCAGTTTCAGACGGTAACTTGCTCCTAGACTTCAGACGGCAAACGACGTCGGATGGCTGAATGGAGCCTAACAGAAGCATGTTCCCTGGAGAACTGCCCAAATAACAGAACCTGATATGTATGCTGGGTTAGAACAGTTATTGGTCAAATGCGTCACCAGCCACGCGTCTCGTGTTCAGGGAAGGGAGAGTCGTTCTTCCATAAGTTGCTGGTCGGCCGGGTGCCATGATGGTGATCACCGAGTGAGACCAGACGCTCGATCGCTCGCTGTCACTCCCATCATCCCACGACTCGCCACGCTAAAGGCTCAGATGCAATGAAATGACATTCAACCCCGGGGTAGCAACATGCAGAAGGTTACAAGAGGATCCGTAATTATGGATTGTACGCAGATACCAGTCCTCACATTCATCGCTAATCGTTCATACGACACAACCTCAGATGGCGCTCTAGGTTGTCATCTCGAATGGCGACCCCACACCCTTGGGGGCACAGGAGCTTGAATCGCACCTCATGGGTGATAATGTGCTTGAAGAGGTACCCTCTCTCCACCTTCGCATCGCACCCATCCCAATTGCACCCCACCATCTTCGCTTTTGGGCCCCCTCCAGCAGAACAATCCGTGGGATTGTTGGGTTTTGTGAGGTGCGAGGCAATGTGGTTCTTCCAATCCCTAATCGTGTCATGTGTGTAATCGAAGGTCATGCGGGTGTTGCAGCCGTCCCCCCACAGACACCGCATCCTCCCCCTAGGTGGGAGAGGCATCTGTGACTTCAGATTTGGGGGCCCGGCCGTGTCCTTCTTAGTCCGTTTTGGCTTTATGCCAGAAGACGCTCGGAGTTCTCTCCTTTGTCGCTTCCTGAGAGGACTAAGGGTGTCCTGCGTCAATGTATCCTCGTCGTGGCCATCGCCGTCCTTGTCGTTGCTGCCATCATCCTCTTCTTCCTTGTGTGAGAGGTGGGCATATTGCAAATAACCCGGGAGGTGGCCGAAAAGCTCGGCCGTCGAAGCGCACTTTGGCCGATTCATTTGTGATAAGATGAAGTCGCATGGATCGATCAAGTTCCGCCTGTCGAGACACCAGCCCATTAGATACGAGTAGGTTGGGGGAATAAAGGTACGCACGACGCATATGGATCCGCAACACGCCGACGGACACGTTGAGAACCATCATGGGCGCAAATGGACGTGGTACTCCTACAGGCGAAACAACATCGGCAAGAGTGCTGCAGAAGATCCCCGAACGTACGAAACGGTGGGTTTCTCATAATTTAGAGGATTAGATGACTCCCGAAGCTGAATGACAGAACTTCCCAGACTAGGAGTCAGGTTGAGTTGTAGTGCAGACGTGAAGGACCTGCGAGAAGACATGATTTGTGTGGAGGTAAGGTTGGGCAGATGTAAAGAGGGGACACCGAAGAGGGAGCTTCTAGTCGGATTGGCCAGACTGCCAACGCCTTTTTGATGTACATGGAGTTGCCCATACCTGGTTTCCCACCTCCGTGTGCCCTTTCGCAAAGGCCGTAAACATGGCCGTCGCTTGGCCCTTGACAATGAAGCCGGTTCACAACATGTAAGCATGGAGCAGGTCACGGTACCAACTGCACAGCCTCATTCTGAGGGCCAGCCTGCAGCGGTCAACTTGGGTGGCCTCCCCGCAGCACGTGCGAGAATACTTACGACACGACAACCGCACCGTTCTATCCGGCCATGACCATGATGGATCCACTCAAATTCCCACCTTTAGGTATCATCCGCAAGCCCCAGAAGAGTCTCGTG
>QFEV01000276.1:0-10735 GCA_003316405.1 Thelephora aurantiotincta
CACGATCGCCCTTCGTTTGGCCTTCGGCGGAATAATACCGTGCTCACCCCCGTCCTTGATTCCCGCGGGGGAAGGCAAACGTACCTCAACGTGTCACTATCGAAATGCGAATCCGTATACCATCTCGTCGTCAGCCAACAGTTTCAGCGGATCCAAACGTGAGCTTCATCCCCGGACAAGCTTTTGCTGGCGATCTCGGCCCTGGCTGGACCGAAGATACGGCAAATTGGCCAGTCAACTACAAGTTGTACACCTCAGAAGACGCCTTTTGTGAGGCACTCAAGGCAGAGGCCACCGCCGACACTGTTGCCACACCCAACGGTATCGTGGTTCATACAGTGACTCTCCAACCATACACGAAACCTGCCTCGACCGGAAACGAGGACAGACACAGCGTCCAGTGTTGGGAGCTGCCTTCCGGCCACTGGACATTCGTCGGTGTATTCGATGGTGCGTGAGGTGATATTGTATCTACAGGTCACCCCGGTTTTATCTCGAGCTCCATCGCAGGACACTCTGGCCATGAAACATCAGAGCATGCCGCCAAGTCCCTCCCGCATGTGATCTGGTTACACTTGGAGAATGTACTTACCAACGATCCAAATGCTACCCCCAGCGCTATCGGTGATACACTCTCCAAGGCCATCCAGGTTTTTGACAAGTCGCTCGAGGATGACCTCAAAGCTGTCCTTCCTGAAAGCTTTGAGAGTCTCGGCGACGAAGAATTACAGGAAATCATAAATGATCAAGCCACGGGCGGCCACGTCTACACGAAGGTGGTGAGGTGTATGCGCGGCGTTTGCTTGGTTATCGCAGTCATCGATCCTGGGAGAGAGAACCTGTGGATCACCAACCTTGGAGATTGTGAAGCAGGTCGGTATATAAACTTTATCAGCAGCACGAATACGAAGCTGACGAGTACGACTTTCTCCAGTACTTGGTGAAAAGGGGTTGTCAGGCGACCAGAGAGCGTCTATCCTAACTTCAATACACAACGCTACGATCGCCGCGGAGAGGGAGAGGATCCACGCAGATCATCCAGGGGAGGAAGAAGTTACACTCAACAATCGCATCTTGGGTGTTTTAGAACCCACCCGTGGTGCGTCATATCATAATTTGACTGTTGTCGTCTCTGGCCTTATCGTTGCTACCGATGTTCAGCCATCGGTGATCACTCTTTCAAGCTACCCGAAGTGTATACGAAAAAGATATTCCTGAACGCGCAACCCGGTTTCCGCGTCCCTCGGATCGTCCGACAGTTCACAGCGAGGAACAAAACCCCTCCTTACGTGTCCTCTGTCCCCGAGGTCCGACACCGAAAATTGGACAAGTCGGTGACGAACAAGGTTATCGTTGCGACCGACGGTTTAAGGGATCTATACGAAGGAAGATTGACTACGACCGACGATCTGATCACGCGCTGGGTCCACGTCGTGATGGAGGAAGAAGACGGATTTGGCGGACACAAGGCACTTTCGCTTGCGAGCGACGGATTAGGAGAGGACTTGGGCATGAAGAGTATGCGGTTGACCATCGATTTGGATAGGGCCTGGCTTGACGACACGACGATTGTTGTGATAACAATCTGAGCTGTGATCCGGTTTTGCCCTGTGCATGTCTAGGATTGCCTCTGAGCACAGTACAATATCATTTGCACCGTCGCTGCATCGCCGCACCGAGTGCGCGTGGATCAGTTCGCGCCATTTATGGCTCTCTCTCGGTGATTGTAACCCACAGCCCCATCTATTTTGTCTTGTCCCCGAACGAAAGTTCCCTAGGGTATAAAAGCGAGTAGCTATGGGCAAGGGTTCGTCCTCCCACCCACTTACCACAATCTATACGACCCCCTCATGAGTCAATACCCCCTATCGTTCGACTACGGCCATCAGCCTTATATCCAAGTCTACCCCCGTCCACAGGGCGTCTACACCTGGACACCAAATCCACCACCATACCTCTTCGTTCCTCCACACCCCCATTACTCTCCGTATCGGGTCCCTAATACCTCCCCCATCACACCCCAATCCCCCTTCTCGCCAGTATGGACGCCGGCGCCGTATATTCCTCAACTACCCGCGCATACGAGCGCAATTAAAGTTGCGCCGTGGCTGATCCCGAACCCGGCCAACCCCAACTTACCTCACACCCTCTGGGATCTTACTCAACCCCCAATGATGGCCAAGCGGCTGACGGGAAAACACGTCGTGGTCGAGATGAAAGCCGAATTCGACGAGGACGCTACGTATCCCGCAGTTCCAAAAGCCTACGTTCGCTTGGCTGGTGTCGATCTCATTCACCAACTGTGGGGTCCAATCATCATCAGGAACGAGGGGAACAAGCCGCTTTCCGTGGGAGATGTCATGAATGGGATCCACGCCTTCTTCCAGAAGCCAGTTTATCAGCGGGAAATGGACAAGATCAAGGAATACGACGAGATGAACTACGACACCATGCTAGATGCGATGGAGAAGAGGTGTCAACACGAGCCGGGGTTACCTGGTCGGGCGTGGAAAGAAGGGATGAAGAGAGTCGACGCCCTAGGAGCATACATCTCGTTTGGGGGTCTCACCGTCGTCGAGAACGAAGACGACACCTGGGAGTTCTCGTTGCTGGTGTTGAACCGGCCCAGTTCCTGATTCATTCTTGTACCATGGACACACATGTACACACCCTAAAAGGTGTGCGGACATTTAGTCTATTCATCTGCTGCCCTAATTTTTTTCTGAATTCTTATCCCCTCCTTCCATTGAATATAGGAGCGTAAAAAAGATTCGAGTGATCTCACAAGTACTATTCATGCTTTATTCGATCACCATATGAGTCGATGGGTGGCCGCTGGCTCCTCACTCGTGTGTACGTCCCACCCTGCTCTCTCATGCCCCCTGTCCTGCTCACTCCCCCTAAACAGAGCGTAGTTTACCTTCCAATTTTGTATTCCACCCCCTGATTGTCGTCATACACCTCGTAATGTCATCCTCCTGTCTCCACCCTCTCCATTGATAAAAATGCACCGTGCGCACTCGAAAAAAGAATACGGATATCTTTCTCTCCACTCCTCTGAACTCCACCCCTTCTCCCTCAAGCGCCATTGGAGATACCATCGTTGAGATGACTGACCAGAAACAAGCTGACCTTCAGAGGGTCACAGTGGACCCTCGGAGTGACTACCCCTCTGCTGGGATGACGACTATGCACGGTATGCCCTTTGACAACACTCAGACTTGGTACGGCCCTATCCCCTTTCGTGTTCTCCCAGGCTGAGCCTTATATCCAATCTCAGGCTGAAGGCCACACGCCTTGAGGGCACTGGTCCCGCTCTTCTCGAGGACCAAGTCGCCCTAGAGAAGATTCACAGATTCGACCATGAGCGTATCCCTGAACGCGTTGTCCATGCCCGTGGCGCAGGAGCTCACGGACATTTCCACGTCCTCGACAACACAGCGTCCAAATACACGTTCGCTCCTGTCCTTACCGACACCTCGAGGTCCACTCCGGTGTTCGTGCGCTTCTCCACTGTTCAGGGTCCCCGGGGCAGTGCGGACACCGTTCGCGACGTCCGTGGGTTCGCTACCAAGTTTTACACACCCGAAGGTAACTGGGATATTGTTGGGTATGTTTTCAAGCCTTCGCCGATGACAGTCCGAATGACCTCGATACGTCCCACCCAGCAACAACATTCCCGTGTTCTTCGTACAGGACGCCATGCAGTTCCCCGATTTTGTTCACGCCGTCAAGCCCGAGCCCCACAACGAAGTGCCCACCGGTCAGAGTGCGCATAACAACTTCTGGGATTTCTTCTCCCTTCAGTCTCAGAGCAGTCACACCGTCTTCTGGGCCATGAGTGATCGAGGTATCCCACGGTCATTCAGGATGATGCAAGGCTTTGGTGTCAACACCTTCACCCTCATCAATGCCAAAGGGGAACGTCACTTCGTCAAGTTTCACTGGACCCCTGAGCTCGGTGTTCACAGCCTGATGTGGGATGAAGCTCTCAAGATCTCCGGGCAGGATCCAGACTTCCACAGGAAAGACCTGGAAGAGGCCATCGTCACGGGTGCCTATCCCAAGTGGAAGTTCGGCATTCAGGTGGGTCGTGGGCCTCACGATGCAATCTTATCTGTTGATCTATAATGAAACGGCGTCACTGACTTCGATCTCGAAACGTACAGGTCCTACCCCAGTCACGAGAACACGACTTTGACTTTGACATTCTCGACGCGTCAAAGATCTGGCCGGAAGAGCTCGTGCCCATCGAGTACATTGGGGAACTAACCTTGGATCGTTGCGTGGATGAATTCTTTGCCGAGACGGAGCAAGTCGCCTTCTGCACCAGTCACGTCGTGCCCGGGATCGGGTTCAGCGACGATCCGCTCCTGCAAGGAAGGAACTTCAGTTATCTCGACACCCAACAGAGTCGACTTGGAACAAATTGGGAACAGGTGCGGTCTCGTCCTCGGCTTTCTCGTTATTCCCCATCCATCGCGTTTCAAGATTATGAACTTGACGTCGATTCCGTTTTTATAGCTTCCGATAAACAGACCGGTGTGCCCGGTTCTCAATCACATCAGAGACGGCCAGCACCAGTCTAGGATCACCAAGGGCTTGAATTACTGGCCGAACCGGTACAACGTAATTCCACCTACCGATGAAGTCCAGGGCGTATATCACGAGTACGCGCAGAAGCTGGATGGCATGAAGCTTCGCACTCGTGCTCCCAAGTTCCAAGAGCACTATAATCAGACAGAACTCTTCTACAATTCCCTATCGCAGGTCGAGAAGAAGCACCTGATTGACGCGATCTCGTTCGAGCTCAGCCACTGCGACGACCCTCTCGTCTGCAAGAATGCCGTTCCCCAAATCAACGAGATTGACCACGAGCTGGCCAAGGTCATCGCGAACAATGTCGGGGCCGACGCTCCCCCAGAACCAAAACGCAAGAGCCACGAGAAGAGCACCGTTCGGATCACCCAGTTGGACTTCATGCCGAAGGAACCACTGATTAAGTCCAGGAGGGTCGCGATTCTGGTCGCGGATGGTTTTGAAGCGTATATCGTGGAAGGGCTTAGGGCCGCGTTGAAGTCGGGATCCGCTTCTACATTTGTTATTGGACCTAGGAGAGGCAAGGTCGCAGGTGCAACCGAGACGACTTCCGTCATGGCGGACCATCATTTCGAGGGACAGAGGAGCACGCTGTTCGACGCGTTGTTTATCGCCCCCGGTCGCAGGTCTGCGGATACGTTGAAGAAGAACGGGCGTGTTATCCACTGGGTCAGGGAGGCGTTTGGTCATTGCAAGACTATCGGCGCGGTAGGCGAAGGTCTGTGACGTCCGACTCCCTTGCGGGTGCTATGACTGAGATTTCCGTACAGGTGTCGAAGTCGTTCGAAAGGCCATCCAGGAGGTCGAGGGAATCTCGCTAGCTCCATCCACAGGTCCGCTTGACGATGTGACGGTCTCTTACGGAGTCGTCACCGCTCCGAAGATCACCTTATCCTCGTTGAAGGTCAGCAAGGGGGAAAAGGGATTCATGAGTCAGTTCGCGTACGAAATAAGCAAGCACAGGTGTTTCAAGCGGGAATTGGATGGCCTCAACACGCAGGTGGCCTTCTAATTGAGCAAGTCTGAGGACCAGGCGGTGCACCTATTGAAGATGATGATGATCTGACGCAATGGGAGGACGATCCCTATATATGTGTGTATACTAATCGACTGTACTTGTATCCAACACCACTCTCGCAATTGTACCAGTACCTTGGATAACGCGGTAATTAGGAATGTATGAAAAGCCACCTCACGCGACCACCACACACGCACGGTGAATGTCAACGGTCACGTCAACACAACAGCATCGGCTTCAATCTCCACCTTCATATCCTTATCGACAAACCGTGAGCCGACGATCATAGTGGCCGCCGGCCTGACATCACCCAACGATTCCTTCAATGCCCTCCCGACCGCTTCGGTATCCTCCCGCTCAGTGACGAACATCCGAACGCGAGCGACGTCTTCCTTGCTGCCGTGCAGACGCTCTATTGAGGTTATGATCTCTTTGAAGATAACGAGCGTTTGGAGATAAGCCGAGTCAGGGTGCTGGACCCGTCCTGTCTCGGGGTCTATGGACGTCGTGCCCGATACGAAAATATGTGGTCCTTTTCGGACCGCCCTGGAGTACCCGAATTGGAACTCGTAGGGATTAGATGTGGCGTAGGTCAACGTCCCTACTGCGGGATCGTCTCGAGGCCTCTGGGTCTGCGAAAGCGGGACCACAGCGCACATATGAGTAAGTAGTGCGGACGATGAAACAAATGGAAACCGTCAAAGGAATAGTCGAATACTCGCTCCCAAGATTCGTTGAATTGCAGAAGACACTTCTACAATTCGAGTTTCGAGTCGGCCCACGCGTACCTTGTTGTCTCCTGAGTCGGACTCGTGGCTAACGTCCAGACCGTTCATTAACGAGGAAGCCATTACCGGGAGTGGAGCTTTGGGCTGGTCTCCAGTCGACACGGAAGCAAGGATCGCCTGAACGTGGCTTCAGACGCACACACGATATGAACGAATCGGACACCGTTGTATCCTTACGCCGGTGAACGTGGTGACTATAAATCGCATCCGGCATGGCAACGCAGCGTATGTTTGTGTATATACGTGTGGGTAATTAACGAACGATGATAACACTTCGGGTCTATTTCGCCCATATGGCGCAACAATTGCACGCGCGCATCACTAAATCAAAGAAGTGACTGAGAGGGGGCAGTGAAGTAAACGCGGTCAGCGGTCGCGGACTCGTGGCCTCGCAAGGAGGGGCTAGACTGTACCGTAGAGTACGAGGGATCGGCGCGTCCCCTCTTTCGAGAAAGTCAGATATGAGGCTAGTTAGTACCCACCGTGTTCGCTTCTTGACAATCCAGTGACGTTATCGCCGCTTTTCTTTTTCAAAGACCTTAATGAATCCAGTGCATATAACCAGCTCGTAGACAAGTGAGACCATATGAGAAGGTGATTGTGTGGTTGTGTGTTGTACCGACTCGGGCGGCTCGCACACGCAACGCCATTGGATCCATGGACGCTTTCATGACGACTCGGAGTCAAAAAGCAAAAAGTCAGACAAACGAACCCGTCTTATGTGTCATAACGTCCTTTTGAGAAAGTCAGATGTCCAAAAATCACCAATCAGTCGAGAATTGTCATACCGTGAATTGTATGATGTATTCTCCGTGCCTCGCCACGCCATGCCTGGGAGAGAACCTAAATATACTCTGTCGAGATGACAGGGGCTAATGGAAAACCCTGGGAAACAATGACGCGCAGTGCCAGCAAATACGTATGATGCAGCCCTTTTTCAATAAAGGTGTCGTCACGATGCCCGGGAAGAGAGGGGCAAATAGAAATCAATGTAAAATCTGATCATGATCATGCCACCCTTCACAGGCCTCTCGGTCTCCAGGACCATCCCTGGAGCGTGGCGGTGGGTACAAGGGTCGGTCTCTCGTCCTATTTGGTTCAGTCAGGCGGACTTGAGGCTTGCGGCCCAGGCTTGATGCAATTTCCACGATAAGATAAGATGATGACTCACAACATGCAGCACAGTCTGTCAGTAAAGAGGTGGATAGGAGGGAAAGACGCCGTTGAAGAGAACATCACATCAACGATGACGGAGGTATGACGGGTAAACAATAGAGGAGACGAGTCGCGTTCAACTGCGGCGTCCGCAGGCATCGTATCTGTGGTTAGAGACGCGTCTTTAAGCGGTGTCGATGGTTTGGTGTATTACGGCTCCGAAAGAGGTCCTAAGGTGAGAGGTAAAATGCATCTACACAGTCGGATCTGAGCGCGGGGGGGGGGAAATACCTGTGATGGTATGCGCGATAACGTCGAGCGAGGCACCGCTAACCATATGTTGTAGATCGATAGAACGGGTAACATTAACGCAAGTGACCAAACCGCTAGTCTTGTGGCTTTCTTCCGCTTCATATGAAGGCGCCGCCGCAAGTGGATCAAGGAGACGAATACCGGGGCCAGACCCGAGACTCGAGTAATAGCTGTGGCCTTGGCCCCTGGTAAAGCCACGTAGTGTTCGGAGATACGTGGTCATTTCCCCCCCAAAAAAAAGTCGGTAAATCGTACGACCATAAGCGAGACAGTGTTCCCTCGCGTTGCGAAGGGGGAGGACCGTGCTGAAAGATGGTCGCAAAAGGCGGACCGGCCAATCCCTCGTTCGCGAAAAGCCGCATTCGGACATCTTTCCCACGATAATAACGCTGGAGGACCATCGAAACAAGAGGACATCCGATGCGGCTGACGTTTATGCCGTTACTACCAACAACGCGAGGCTGATTTCTGGTTCCAAAGGATGGGAAGTTTGAATTCAGATACAAAAGACCTGGAGATGCGGATTGTTAGGGCTGTGGGTTCTAACGAATACCGGGAAGATGCGAGGCTGAATCTAACCATGCAACGGGTGTGGCTCGGGTGATATTACTTACCGGGTTCTTGATTTCATCTGCCGACGAACATTTAGTGGGACATTAACGTTTGTCGTGGCGGGAAGGTAGATTGTATCACAAGCTGTGTCGGACGACCGAAAATTTGCTGAGGGAAGACACTGCGATTGGCACGAGAGATGGATCCGACGGTTGACAAAACGGTGGACGCAGACGGCATGAGCGGTAGGCGTCGGCCCAGCGATGGATGTGTCATGAGGGAGTAATTGGGGTGATGGATGGTGATGAACAGATCCAGGAAGGGATTGTTGGAGTTTGAAAACGTAAACCGCTGCGCTCGAGATCCGCAGAGGCGAGTTGAGGTTCTAGTCAGCTCGAGCTGGCTTCGAAGAGGCCAACGAATCCGGCAGGGTGGCTGACCGTCCGAGATGAGTGTTTGACTAGTAACTGACCAGAAGAGTCATTGGAAGAGCGAGTCTGTGGTCACGGGAACAGATTGAGGCTGCGGTCGACCGCCACCACACCTACCGAGATTAAGGGCAATCGGACTCGTACCATGGCTTTGGCTTTCTTTTGCCTTCTCTTGATACGCTTGCTCTCGTACATATTCCCCTTATGGACCTCTCCAAGCAATGGCCGGGACCTGCCACGAGACGGTCTCCCCCTGCATGCGTGCGGTCTCTTGGACGTGTCCGTCCAATGGCGAGCTCCCATTTCATCCCACCTCCCATCACAATTTCATTCCGGGACCATCGGATGAGAAAACGAAATTTGGAACGGGGCGGCTATAAGCAACTCGGGTGACCCAGACCTCTCGCTTTCGTTATCCCCGTCGCCTCCTCCCCAACACCTCGCCCCCTACAGCAGTTTTGTGAAACACCAAGGACCATGGCCGACTACGAGAGATCATCCAAATCACCCCACCGGACCTATAAACCCCCCAGAGAACGCACCTTAGACTGGGTCAGTCGCCTTCCTCACAAACACGCGGCCCAGTTTGTAGACCCTACCATGCCCCCGTCAGACACCGAGTCAGCCATATGTTCGTCAGATTCCGACACAGAAAGCTCTCATTCACTCCCCCCGCGCCTTGTCCTCCGTTTTCCTGATGGAAGAGAGGAGCGCGTGTCCGACGGTTACTACTCAAACGCCAACGCGCATTCGCGGAGCGTTCGGTCAAGGGCGACTTCAGGCCCGGTGAACAACTACGGACCTTCGTCTCACCACCATTCGCGTTCTCTGTCCCTACACCCTGCTGGGGGTCACACCAGGGTTTCTGGACCTCTTTTCCGACCCCACAGTTCCAACACCTACGCCCGACCCCAAGAGGAAATCCGGGTCCTGCCACCTCAGCGGTCCATGACTCCCGCGACCGCCGGATACGTCAACTCGAGGTCCGCCTCGAGGTCCTCGCACTTCCCTCGTACTTCGTCCGTCCTTGCGCCTACCCCACGCCGGGCGTATACCTCGGGTGACCACGACCCGACGAACGCCCCGCATCAGGCGCCGGACAGTTGGGTTATGAGGCACGGTCCCCCCCAGGCAATCGCCTATTCACACTCCCATCCTCCGTCGAAATACGACATGCCCACACGCGATTATTCGGCCGGCGGCTATCGCCCTCATTCGTCATCTAAACTTTCGCAGTCTATCATCAGCTCTCCCATTTCCCAGATGTCACAGTTGACTAAAGAAAACACAATCGCTAACAGTCAGAGCCGGACGTTTTCGCGGGGCATCATTGAGGATAATTGGACGGTGATCGACGAGGACGAAGAATGGGAAAAGGAGCAACAGCGTGCGGCTTACCGTCGTGGACGCACTTCCTCTCAATCTTCCAACTCACCTCCCCTCACTCATTCCCGCTCCCGCACCACTTCTTCGTCGAGCCGGAGCAACTACTATGTTCCGGGTCCCAAGGTCCAGCTTTCGGTAAGTTTCTTTTTTACCTCAACAAGGGTAGCCGGACCAACAAACTTACACCGGTCCGTAGGCTCCTGAGAAATTAGGACCCCCTCCCGCGCACTCCACGGGAGCCGGTTCGATAAAGCGACCCTTCTTCACCCGATTCTTCAGATCTGGCAGTGATAAGAATTTGGCTATTGTCTCTCCTCCTCATCAGCCCAACCTCCTTCACCGTCGACACTCTATCGGCGGTTCGAAGCGATGAAACATCCCCGACGTCAAAAGGTAGTCTTCGGAAGAAGCCCAAATTGATCTTGTACATTTAACTCAACACTATGCCCCCACCCGTATGCCAGAGAGAGACGGAGAGAGAAAATGTACATAGT
>QFEV01000277.1:0-35880 GCA_003316405.1 Thelephora aurantiotincta
GGTCGAACGGGGTGCGAAGCGAGGGACGGGAGTGTAGGTTTGGGGATCGGTTTGGCAGGTGGGTGAGAAGATGGCGCGGGTCGTGTTGACCGCGGTGCGACACCGACATGGAGTTGGGAGTTACTGTTTGAATGGGGTGGTTCTTTTGGTTTGATATTCAGATACTTCTTTGCTGTAGGGCTCAGAGGTTGAACGAACCTGTCAGCTCTCGGTTAATAGGACTCGGGGGCAAAGGTTAAAACACGTACGTATCGATCCGATCCGGATTCAAGATGGTGTATGCTTCAAACATCTTCCTACTTGTCTTGCGAATATCACCATTAGCATCTTGTATCGTGGCCTTGATAATACTCTCGATCTCTCCCTGGCGAATGCCTTTCGCCAACTCTTCAGGATCGCAGACGTTCAAGCAAGCCAGAGCAGCCTCCGCCGCTGCTAGTCGCATGGTGGCGGATTTGTCCTTGACGGAGTTGAGAACGTAGGTGAGGATACCGGGTAACCTGGTGGATCCGATTATCTCGATAACGCACGCCTTTCCCCGAGCAGAGAAGACCTTGTTCGACCGCATACATTGCGACAAAAGGGTAGGCATAAAGACGGGGATGAGTTGCGCAAACGATGATTGTAATGACTGGCCAAGGGAAACAAACAACTCTAAGGAAACCCCAGAGAGTTTGGAACGTTCGGAGTTGACACAGTTGATGAGAGGTCTAGCGATGCCTCGGATCAGTGAGACGAATTCTGAGGGAAATTCAGCAGCCCCATTGTCACATAGAGACTTGAGACGCGTGAGTGCTGATGCGAGTCTGTCCCATGTCTCTTCAGACTCTGGCAATGCAAGATATTCCTCAAGGGTGGCGAAGTGATAGTTCAGGTCTTGCACCGAGTTACACTGGAACGCGTTTAATCAGAACACGAGACAGATAAACAGGAAGGGAGGATACCCACTGTCAGTTCGACGACCTTTGTACGCATGGCCGTCTATGTGAAGAACCGCTGTGTGGTTAGACGACGACGGATGCGGACCGATCGTTCAAACCGGAAGGTGAATCGGAGTCTGAATTGCAATTGGCGCGACTACGATCACGTGCAGGGTGTCACCCACCACGAGCCAGGGAGGAGTCTCAGAGCGCAACACTGCGCACCACTCCAGCGGCTTCCATGCGGGAGCGGACGAATAGGCACTCAGTATCCGGTAGGGATCCGAGCAGTTGTCGCAGATCGGGAGGCGGATGGGGACCCGGGCGGTATCCCGCAATCGCGGGTCGCGTCATGTCGCGAATCTTCTCTCTCCTATAAGCAACAGCGCCGGCAAGCGGCAATGCCCACGATTGGTCCCTTCGCATCATCTCATACTAATCGTAACGGCCCAGGGCGCCGGTCCCCGACTCCGCTCACTCAGTGAATGATAAAACCCGGCGCTTTACTCCCGGTAAGGATCGGTCTGATTGCAGACAAACAGCCATTTCCATTCGACGCGGGTTGCTCAGTATCAACGAGGATCAGATACGTACCCTGATGGCCCTCCGTATCTTAGATAGTAGAAAGCGGTAGAACCTCCCCATCCCCGTCGCTTCTTACACTGGCCATCCTGGGGTCTCTCTCCCTGACCTGGGTGGTAATATTTCCTCCGGTCACAGGCACAGCATTTGCTCATGCGGTAAGTCAGCAGTACACGGCAAGTCAGTTGGGAATGGTTCCTGGAGTTGCGGAATGCTGTACATGGGGGTTGTATACGGAATCCCAGGCTCCCGGAGTTCTCAACAGGGTGAGAGCGAGATTCCTGTTATCCTGAACAATACAGCGCGGAAGACGGGAGTATTGCTGGAGAGATGGGCATGCACGGGCCGTCACGTATGCTAAGAATCTGGGAACTCCGCTCGGTCACTGGGTGACAGTCAACGCCAGAGCAGCCGAAGAAGTCGTCGCGGAAACAGTTAGATCCCCACCGTGTCAGTTGGCTGGGTGCACTCAGGTCTCACCGAGTGGAAGCAGGTGGAAGCTCGATCTCGATGTGCTTGAATTGCACGCTGAGACCCCAAACCTTTGGGATTGGAGGGTCTTTCACACCTGTCCCTGTCAGAGGGGGGCTCCTCGCTCTTGACCAAGAACTTCTCGATGGACAATTCATGATGAGAGAGTCTTTTGTGTCCAGCCAGTGCAGCTTTAGGACGAACTCGGTGGTCATCCTATCATCTGCGCCTACAAATTAACCACGATGGAAGAGCCGAGGAAAGAAAGACAAATGGGTTTGATCGAGGTTTACTCGTATATAGCGACATCCGCAACAGCCGGGGCGTCTGACAGACCGGAAAAATATCGGGCCGATTCGCTATAGGGAAAGCTGTGGACGTTTCATCACGGACCAACCCTCCTCCTGTTGTCGGGGACACGTTGGTTTATGAAGGATATCCACAAGAGATCAAATTGCGGGTGCACTTCAAGTCGCCGCATATCCGCTCGGTCTGCGTTATAAAGCGCTAAGTAGCATACCCTCGCAAAACGAACCAGGGCGTCGTCATGCCCGTAGTACGAATTGCGGCACCGACTGTGAGTTTCGTGATTGGAGTGATCACGAATCCTGTGTGATACAATCACGACCTTCATGTCCAAATCATTTGTGGCTGACGCATTTCAAGCCCAATGCACGCCTTAAATAAACGGAGCTCTGTTACAAAAGAGGAGTCTGTGAGCCGGATATGCGCACAGTGGTTGTTCTAGATAGAAACAAATAAACCTCAGTGTGAGATAAAAGTGAAGACTGCACGAGGAGATGAAAATATTTGAAGCAGAACGCTACGAAGTTGTGAGTGTTCCAACAACAAAGGCGTTACGCACAACGGTGCCAATTGTATTGAGACCACGGATTGGGGATACAAGCGGTCAATTTTAAACTTTGCAGGTTTGCCATCAGCAAAGCCAAGGAGGGATATAGTGAGTTTCCGGGGGAGGAGACTTGATCGCGAGGGCCATGAAGACTGAGCGCTGAACGGGCGCCGGCGAACTGCGAGGCTTGGACGCAAATGGAGGGGGTCTAACCGCATAAGTACCGTGGGGAAAAACGATTTCAAAAAGTGAAAAAAACAAGGTTTCCGCACGGCAGATGAGAATTAGGGCCCCAAGACCCACTCCCTTACGGTCGTGGGCAAAAAAACCACTCCTCACTCCTGACATGTCAAAGGTTACTGTACACCGTTCGCTGCTCCGTCTTTCACCACTAATCGGTCTTTGAGTGAGATGAAGAGAGACCAACCTAAGCGAGCCCAAACTCGTTTCGCCCGTTCCGCCCAAAGCGCCGACACACCTTTTGTCATTTCTATCCCGTACTACGTACATGATCCTTGGGGTACAGGATGGCGGGATTGCACAGCTAAACTATACGGATCGTCCAGAGGGAGAAGGAGAAAAGAGAAATAGAGATACACGAACAGATTGGGTGCCAGGAAACAGTTACGCTGCAAAAACAGAGAGAAAAAGGAGAATAAATAAAGGAACCCGAACAACTTTTGTCGACAACAACAAAATCTTCTTAAGCACCGGGGAAGGGTCAATCTTGAAGGAAGGGGTGGAGGAAAGGGGAGTGGACCGAGACGGAAAGTGGGAAGAGGGGGGGGGCAGGTGTGTCCTATTTCAAGCTTCAGGACGTCACCCGCATCACCACCCCGTCGAGCGCACACCGACTGTATCTGAGAGGTCGGAGGTTTGCCCTACCTTTTCCAGGGGGTAGGAGGAGAATTTTGGCAGCCCCGATGTGCAGTGCGATACCTGGATGGCGGCGTTCCTCCTCCAGGGGAGGGGACCGTGGGAAAATAACCGGGAGACGGCGGCCGAACGTCGCCACGTGGCTGGTCCAGTCCCGGCCAAATGACCCTTGCCGGACGAGTCAGATTAACCAGGGCATATCTCTGCAAGAGCCTTCCATCATCGCTATATCTCAACCACACGACATCCCTGCTCCTTCGGAAGATGTCCTCCAGTTCACAAGACGATCCCTCCACCTGGTCGTCCGTCAGGATCAGGCAGGAGTTTCTCGATTATTTCGCACGAAATGGCCACGCCTTCGTTCCTTCATCATCTACGATCCCGTATGATGATCCAACATTGCTATTCGCGAACGCTGGTATGAACCAGGCGAGTCCTATCTCCTTGCTCGCAGGGTTTGTGCTAAACCATTGGGCTAGTACAAATCAATATTTCTGGGTACAGTCGATCCTCACTCGGATATGGCGACATTAAAGCGTGCCCATAACAGTCAGAAGTGTATTCGTGCTGGAGGAAAACACAACGGTACGTAATACTTCCTCTCTGTCAACCTCCGTTCACACTTTTGCGTTTCCAGACCTGGATGACGTCGGAAAAGACTCCTACCACCATACGTTCTTCGAGATGCTGGGAAATTGGTCATTTGGAGACTACTTCAAGGTGTGGCAGTTGCGGAGACACTCTTTGGTGGTACACTGATCGGTGATGCAGAAAGAAGCCATCTCCTACTCGTGGGATCTGCTGACGCAGGTCTACAACTTACCAAGAGACCGACTGTACGTCACATACTTCGAGGGCGACTCAAAGAACTCGCTAGAACCGGACTTGGAGGCGAGGGACTACTGGATCCAACAAGGCGTTCCAGAAGATCACATCCTTCCTGGAAACGCAAAGGACAATTTCTGGGGTGAGGAAGCTAAATCTCGACTAATTATCGCAATTTCTGACAGTTCACTTGGCAGAGATGGGAGCGGTCGGGCCATGCGGCCCATGTAGGCAAGTCCTATCAAGCTTGGTGGTCTCTACGTCGACTTACAGGTTACAGTGAAATCCACTTTGATAGGATAGGCGGTCGCAATGCCGCGCATCTCGTCAACAAAGATGACCCAGACGTTCTAGAAATCTGGAACAACGTGTTTATTCAATTCAATCGTGAGGAAGACGGTTCACTCAGGCCACTTCCGTTAAAACACGTTGATACTGGCATGGGTTTCGAGCGACTGGTCTCCGTTGTTCAAGACAAACGCTCAAATTACGACACTGATGTTTTCACTCCGATATTCGACAGAGTTCGGGAGTTGACTGGCGTCCGGCCATATCAGGGGAAATTCGGCGCAGAGGATGTCGATGGTATTGACACCGCCTACCGCGTCGTCGCTGATCATGTCCGAACCCTCACCTTTGCCTTGAGCGATGGTGGTGTGCCGAACAATGTCGGCCGTGGATACGTCCTCCGCAGGATTCTTCGTCGTGGCGCTCGGTACGCGAGGAAGAAACTTGGAGTCAACGTCGGATCATTCTTCTCCTCCCTTATGCCCACGGTTGTAGAACAGATGGTACCCTTTTTAGAATCCGTATGCCCCAGTTGTATGAGCTGATCCAACGCACTATTAGGGTCCATTCTTCCCGGAAATCACGAAGAAGACTATTGAAGTTAAGGAGATCCTTGATGAGGAGGAGGAGTCCTTCTCCCGTACGCTGGACCGAGGAGAGAGACTCTTCGATCAGTACGCAACGCGCGCGAGGGACCAAGGCCTCAAGGAACTCAGTGGTCGTGATGTCTGGCGGCTATACGATACATATGGATTCCCTGTCGACCTGACACAACTTATGGCAGAGGAGCTTGGACTTACGATTAACAATGATGAGTTCGAGAAGGCACAAGCACAGTCAAGGGCTGCCAGTCAAGCGTCATCGAAGAAAGGCAAGAAGGGTACAGTCAAACTTGACGTACATGATCTCGCGAGCCTGGAGAAGAACCCTAATGTTCCAAAGACGGATGACTCTGCTAAGTTTGGTGAGTTACGCAATCCGCTCGACCTCAAGGTCCGATCTGACTATTGGGAAAGCTCTCGGGAACATCGATACTACTGTGAAGGCCATCTACTACGACCGAAAATTCCTTTCATCGACTTTGGACCTCCCTGAAGGCACTACCTTCGGTGTCCTTCTGGACAAGACGAGTTTCTACGCCGAAGCTGGTGGTCAAGAGTACGACACCGGAAATATTGTCATAGATGGTGTCGCCGACTTTGAAGTGGAAGACGTGCAGGCTTTCAGCGGCTATGTACTGCACATTGGCCATCTGAAGTACGGCCAACTGAAGGTCGGTGACGAAGTTGTCTCCTCATATGACGAAGTACGTCCCACATACACCCCTTAAAGGTTCGCTTCTTATCTTCGAACGTAGCTGCGTCGGTGGCCGCTCAGGAATAACCACACTGCGACTCACATTCTAAACTGGTCCCTCCGGGAAGTCCTTGGAGATCACATCGACCAGAAAGGATCCCTCGTTGCCCCCACAAAATTGCGCTTCGACTTCTCCCACAAGGGGGCCATTTTGAATACGGATATCGAAAAGATCGAGAGCATAAGTCAGGATTGGATCAAACGCAACGTCAAGGTTTTGAGTAAGGAGGTCGACCTGAAGACCGCTCACAACATACCCGGAGTGCGAGCCGTCTTTGGGGAAGCGTACCCCGATCCGGTCAGGGTAGTCACGCTTGAGTACGAAGTGGAGGAGATCCTGAAGGATATTGAGAGTGCCAAGTGGAGGAGCACTAGTGTTGAATTCTGTGGCGGAACGTGGGTGTAATAAAAGTGTGGTTACATCTACTATGCTGACATTCCCTATCCACAGCCACGTCGCGAAGACAGGAGACATCAAGGATTTCGTTATTCTCGAGGAGTCCGGCATTGCGAAGGGCATTCGGCGTATCATTGCAGTCACCGGACATGAAGCGGCTGAAGTGACACGGCTCGCTGATGACCTGAAATCGAGACTGGATAAGATCGAGGAGTTGAGTGGAAAGGAGAAGGACACTCAGCTCAAGGCGTACACGATTGAACTAGGTCAAGCCGATTTTTCTGCCGTGAGAAAGGCGGAACTCAAGGAACGGGCCACCGCGCTCCGGAAAGCCTTCGACAAGGAAGTCAAGGACAAGGAGGCGGTTGTGACGAAGGTCATCGCCGATGCGTTCGTTAACTACTTCAAGGATAACGAGAGTGCGGACTCCTACATCACCAGCGTCGACGCTCAGGGAAACGCCAAGATTCTCCAGGGTCTTGTTGCTCAGGGAAGAGAGTTGGGCAAAGCCCTTTATGTGTTCAGCGTCGACCCTGAGGGTGGCAAAGTCGTCCACGTAAACTTCGTTCCTCCTTCACTGAGATCGAAAGGACTGGATGCCCGCCAATGGGCGACGAAGGTTTCCGAGATTATCGGGGGTAAGGCTGGTGGGAAGGACGAGAGCGCGCAGGGCGTTGGCATGGAGGTGGGGAGGGTTGAGGAGGCGGTTGTGGTTGCTCAGTCTTATTTCTCGTCTTTTCAGTAGATACTACGCACGACCATGGATTTTTGGCAGGGGTACAGTACATACAGTTGGCGACTTGACGCGGTTTACACAGTTTCCAGAGTTGTGGCACTCCCGGTTCGGCAAACTCCACGAGCCACGTTTAGGCACCATCTCTATCCTCACCACCATCACCCGTCATGGCGCAGTGGGGGCAGGGCCAACCTCAGTTCACGCAGCAGGCTGGGTTTAACCCCCAGATGCAGCCTGGTTTTGGCGCGGGGATCCCTCCCCAACCCACTGGTTTTCCAGGCCAGCGTCCTGGTTTTTTGGCATCCCAGCCAACGGGATTCCCGGGCGCATCTGGATTTTCGACACAACCAACGGGTTATGGACAACAGCAGGCTGGCTTTCTATCTCAACAGACAGGGATTCCACAACAATCCGCTCAGTTCCAGCAACCGGTGCAGACCGGCTTTCCGAGTCAATTTGGGCAACAAAGAGCTCCCCCCGTTCCCCCGATCCCTTCTCAATTCCAGCAGCAACAAAATACTCTTCAACCCTATCAACCCAACAGATTTCTCAGTCCGTCTCCTGGCTCGGGTTTTGGAAACACCTTGGGTCCGGGCCCGGGTCTCGTTTCGCAGCCTACTGGATTTCCTGGAGGTGGAGGCCTCACAGTACGTCCCCTTGTAGTACAACCCACCGGTTACATCGACCCTAGGCTCGTCATGATGTCAAACACGTTCATGCCCGCAAATCCCTCCTTGCCCTATCAGGGAGGCATCCCCCAGTTCCAGCCTCAGACCGGCCCTTCCCTGCAACAGAACTTCCAACAGCATAACCAAACCCAGCGAGGGACTGTCGCTCCGAAGGTTCCCTGGGCGCTCTCAAAGGCCGAGAAAAAGAGTTACGATCAGATTTTCCGTGCGTGGGATACCTCCGGATCGGGATTTATCACTGGTCAAACGGCTTTGGAGGTTTTTGGGCAGAGTGAGCTGGATAAGAACGACCTAGCGAGGATCTGGTATTGTTTCAGATGTTATTCAGTGTTCGCATAATCCTCACCTTCACATTTTCCAGGGCATTGGCTGATGTTGATAACAGAGGAAAGCTGAATTTGGCTGAATTCCACGTCGCGATGGGCCTTATCTACCGGAGTGCGTTTTCTACAATTCTTGCCAGCTCATCTTTCCGATTTTCACACATTCATTACTGTAGGACTTAACGGAAATGAAATTCCAGAACAACTTCCCGAGGAGATGGTCCCTGCATCCGCGAGAGACCTCAATCAATCCGTGGATTTCCTGAAGGATATTCTCAAGAACGAAACGCGTACGCGATCTCCAGGGAACCTTGATGATCCCATCTCCAAGTTGCCAACTCGATCATTTCACTCCGACACGGCACGCGGTGCAGGAGGACGTCAAGATGCTACTGTTTACAAGCACAATGACGACCATACTCCCCCTGGAGGCGTTTACCAGCCTCGTTCGCGTCATATCGATCGAGATACTGTCAGGACACGTTCGGATGATCCCACTGACGATCTTTCTGTTATGAAGCGTCAGCTTGAGAACACTGCAAAAATGCTGGAGCGTACGACCGAGGAGAATGCCGCCAGGACACGTGAGGATGAAGAACTGGAGCGCGAAATGTCTGATCTTCGCTACAGGATCAAGCGCTTACAGGACGACCTTGATTACGTTTCCCGAGGACCAAGGTCATACGCGAAGGACGACGAGAGGCGGAAACTCGAGCGAGAACTTCTGCATCTCATGCACGAAAAGTTGCCAGACTTGGAGAAGAGGATCGAAGAAAACCAGGCCAGGAAAGACAAAGAGAAACGAGAGCAGATGAGGGAACGTGACAGGCGGAACGACCGGTTCGAGCGGTTTTCTGACCGCGATGACGAGTATTCAAGGCACCATGATGATGAGGATCATTATCGAAGTCCGTACAACAGGGATCGCAGCAGGGAGAGAGACCGCCCCCGGGATGACTACGATCGAAGAGATTACGATAGGAGAGACCGAGACCGAGACTTCGATAGAAGTCGAGAGGACAAGAGAGAACGAGATCACCGCAGACCCCCACCGCAGGACACCCGCTCTCCACCCCCACCCCCACCTCCCAACCCCCCGTCGAATTCTATCAATCAACCTCCTCCCGCACCCATTCCTCCTAGTTCCACTCCTTCTAACATGGCAAAGATGACAAAGGAGGAGAGGCAGGCTTACATCAAAGCGGAGGCTCAGCGACAAATTCAAGAACGGATGAAGGCACTTGGAGTCGCCACTTCAGTGTCAACACCCTCTATTGACAGCAGTGTCGCTGACCGCCTTGCTCAAGAGAAGAAAGAAGCCGAGGAAAAGGCGAAGGCTGCTGAGAAAGCTGAAGAGGAACGCGCCCGTGCTCGACAAGAGAGGGTCGCTAACGAGAAGGCGATCAAGGAAGGAAAGAGTCTTGAGCCCTCGCCACCAACCCCAGCTCCTCCCACTCCGGCAGTTTCCTCGCCCGCGAAACCCCCGGCGCCCCCTCCCCCCAAAATGCGCGCACGACCACCTCCACCTCCCACTAAACCGTCTCGTCCTGCCGCGCCACCAGTACCCACGCCGCCTGCCCCGGTCATCTCGGAACCCCCTCCCCCTCCACAACCGGGCCCTGAGGAAGAGAAGATCGAACGTCTTGAGGAGGAATCTCGGAAGAGGAGGGAGGTGATGCAAGCAAGGCTTCAGGCTTTGGAGGAAGAAGAGGAAGCCGCCAGGAAGGCTGAAGCCGAGATTGAGAAACGCCGGCAAGCTCTGTCCAGTAGGATGTCAACTGAATCGCCTTCGACGCCTGTTCCCCCTCCGCCACCCTCCCAGCCTCTGGTGCAGACTCCCGCCCCTCCCACTCCAGCTTCTCAGCTCACCTCGGAGCCCCCCAAGAATGTCCAGGCTGATAAGCCGAGCTTCAACCCTTTTAGTCGCACCAAGAAAGAGGAACCCTCTGCCTTAATCGCCCTTCCGCCACCCGTTACCACAGGTGGAGGAAGTACGAACCCCTTTTTCAGAAGTCACACGGCGCCTCCGCCCGTTGCACCGGCACCTCCTCCCAGCACCTCCCCAGCTCCCAAACCATATTACAACACCGCTAATGATGACACTGATGAGGACTGGGGGGAAGTTGTCGAGAAGGACGAGGACGATAGTAGCGATGATGAGTTTACTAGCTCTCGGGCCAAGAGGACTAACCTCGCTGAGAAATTCTTTGGGAACATGTTACCACCAGTGCGACCACAGTCTGCGGGGCCTGCCACCACCGAATCTCCCCGTGTACCCGCACCCCTTCCTGCCACCTCGGATGTTGCTCCGCCTCCACCACCTCCACCTGGCCTACCGCCCGTGACACAGACCTCGGCTCCGCTCCCTCAGGGAACAGAGGGCCGGAGCGCGCTCCTGAGCGCTATTCAGGGTGGCGCCAAATTAAGGAAGGCCACCACAAACGATCGCAGCGGTAGCGCAATTTCTGGAAAGGTTGTCGAAGACGCCGCTCCGCCGGTTCATATCAACGTTACTCTCAACCCACCTTCTCCACCTCCAGCACCCGCTCTAGCCCCGGATCCCCAACCTGAACATTCTTTCCAGGACTCCTTCCATCCTCCGAGTATGTCATCTGAACATGCGAAGAGCAGTCGTAGATTGTCAGTTGACTGGTACGCAGGTCTGGCTGCCGATCACGGTCCGAGTCGCACCCCCACTTTGACCTCGATGAGGGAAGAGGAGGAAGATGCAACCCCAGTTACCGCCACCTCACAGCCCGTGTTTAACGTCCAAGATACTGGAGAGCATGAGTCTGCGGATCTTATGGATGATGTCGACCGCTCAGTCGGTGAGTGCGTTCAAACCGTGTGAAAGAACGAATATTCACGCCTTTCGAAGAGCACCGTGTCCGTACCTTGTTCCAATACGAGGGTCAACGCCCTGAAGACCTTTGTAGGTGTTTTCTACTCTCGCTGAAGATTTCTCTTCTGATCCAAGAATGTGTAGCTTTCCCCGAAAACGTTATTCTAACGGCACATCCCTCCAAGAGTGGTGGAGATTGGTGGTATGGCGCCCTCGTCCGCGACAAGAAGTCTGGCTTCTTCCCTCAGACCTACGTCAAGCGTGTGCAGACAGGTGTGATCCTTCTGACGTTCATTCTCTACCAACTTATAAACCTTGTTGTAGCTAAAGCTATTGCGCTGTACCCATATACCGGCAGCAACCCGGATGAACTGCCATTTGCTGAAGGAGACATGCTCGCTATAATTGATCATTCAGATGCGGACTGGTGGAAAGTTGAACACGATGGTTTGGTTTTCATCGTTCCTGCAGGATATGTGGAACTGGTCGAGGGTTAGTAACTGTCCTTGTTTTCTGGTTTTCTCTTGTTTACCTCAAACGCGATGGTAAACAGGCTAAAATTCTTTCTTATCCTTCCGTATATGCTTTGAATAAATGATGCACAGATCCAATTCGTGATGCCCTTACGCTACCGGCGTCCCAGAAGCCACAGGAGGTCACACCAGAGTCCACTCCTGTTACTCCCAAATCGGGGCCGGACCCTCCGCAAGAGACTACAGAATATGGCGACGATTCTGACGATTCTGATGATTCTGACTCAGAGTATTTGTCATTCGAATCAGATGAGGAAGATCAAGAAACAGAAGAGCAGCGCCACATTGAGAAGGAAGCCAGAGCCTTTGAGCGTCAGAGGGTTTTGGAAGCAGCTGGTCTCATCGTCAGGAAGGATGAACGCCGACCTCCCCCTAAAGTCCCCCGCAAAAGCCGGTCTCTTGTTGCTGTTCCAGATCGGCTCGCCATGATGACCGAGCCTGCGAGCAACAAAGATAAAGAACTCCCTTCGGTGCCAACGCCACAGGATGACGTGAAGAACATTGTTTATATCGACGATGCGTATGAAAGGTACGAGGCATTCAAGCAAAACCAACCTAACCGCCTCTCTGTTGCTTCCTCGACCGAAATCACAACCCCTTCCACTCTAACCTCCCCAACTTTATCTGTGGCTGTTTCCATGTCCAAGGCGGACTCAGGTGAGGGAAGATTCTCTGATAAGCTACGAGATTTCTTGGGGCGAAGTAAAACACCAGAGGAGCGTCGTGCTAACCTAACCGCCTCTGGCCCGATATCTGGACCGATCCTCACTAGAGAGCCTTCCCCCGTGGCGAGTGAGAATGGGGCGACGTTTGGGGCGGTAGGTCATGATCAACCCCCCGCAGTTCATGCATTTACCCATCTCTCAAAGTCTTGGGCAAGCTTAGTAGATAAGTCAGCGCTGAGTGGAATTCCTCCACACGAAAGAAAGCGTCAAGAGGTGCACAGCTGAACTTCCGGTAGAAACCCCACATGACTGACTTTGACAGGCTATTTTTGAGTTGATCCTCACCGAGAATTCTTATGTTCGAGATCTGCAGCTGGTGGTTGAGGTTTAGGCTATATTGACTAAAATTTAAATCCTGGTGTCGCTGACAAGCTCGCCAGATATTCTACGCCAAGATCATGCCCTTACTGAATGAAAAAGCGGTGAAGGTCGTGTTCGCCAATATTGAGGACATCCTCTTAGTCAACACTGTGAGGTCGCATCACAGAACCGCGAGCAATCAGTCGATGAATCATTCTACAGGCGTTCCTCAGTGCCCTCGAAGAACGACAGAAAGAATGTCGCCTCTATATGGATACCGTTGGGGACATCCTGCGTCAACATATTCCCAACATGGGCGTGTATTTGGTACCATCCCTAATTTTCTACGTTGGCTCCCTTTCTTACACGGCGGATAGGAATATTGCGTCAATGAAGGAACCGCTATCAAGCTCTTGCAAACATTGCGGACGCAGAATCCAGAACTTGCCGCTCAGCTCAACGTAGGCCCCCTCCCCTCCAGAGCCTAGATTTGCGACCGACGTTTGTATAGGGCCTTCGAGAGGTCCCCGCTACCCGGAACCTTGATCTCTCAAGCTATCTTCTCGTTCCAAGTAAATGACTCTGACCTCCTTACCCTACCTAGCTGAACCTCTCCACAGTGCAGAGAATCACACGATACCCACTTCTCATCAAACAAGTAACGGCGCTGCCTCGCCGGTCAATCCAAGTTACTGATTGCATTGCCAGATTTTACATTACACGGAGGCGAGCCAGGGCCGGCAGGACATCGAGCTTTCGTTAGGTATCGCCGAGTCGTTACTGACCCACATCAACGAAAGCATCCACGAACAAGAGGGTCATGAGCGGCTCAGGACCATATCGCAGGATTTATGGGTCGGACAAGGGTGCGAACCACACTCTCATACCTTATCAGTCCTGACGGGCTTGTAGTCGGTTGGACCTCGCCGCGCCTACCAGAAACATGGGACCCAGGAAGCTTCTGAAGGAAGGAATATTGATGAAGGCCAAGAGCGGAAAACGGCTTCGGGCTTTCCTTTGCAGCGATGTTTTGATCCTCACGGATGAGAACGCGAAATCGCTCTATAGGACGGTGTGTCCGTAGCTCTACGGGACATAGCTGAAATTGACCTCGTTCGAATGTCCCAGCCGATCCCACTCCCTGGATTGACCGTGAAAGATTCGAGATCCACCCGAGGTGGGTGTCCCGGTCCAACGTCTCGGTGATGTTCGACTTTTGATTCTGTCCTCCAGATGATCAACTCTTCCACATCGTCCTTGCATATCCACGGGGAGGAAGCATGGTTAGCCTGAGGGCGACTTCAGTACGAGACTGCCAACTATGGGTGCAGAGCATTGAAACTGCTTGCCGCAAGTGTAGGGCTGCCAATGAAGAGACAGAAACGAGAGGAATACGGAAATGATGAGGGTATCTGCACGGACACACGTTTCTTTGCAAACACGTGTCGCTTTTTACCAGTAATTGGTGCTTTATGTTATCACTCATCAATATGTAGCACAGTCGTACCCTCCATGTTCCCTCGCGCAGTGTAACTCTGATCCGATGTAGGGGGCTCTCAATTATGCTGGAACTAGTATCTATTGCGGTATCTTGCAAGCTGATTTATTATATACAACGTAGGGGTATGGGTGTGGGTACGACTGTAGTAGGCTAACACCTGTAAGAAATGATTTCTAGGTCTAATACGATATGCAGCCGATGGATTTCCAGAAATCCAACCACTTTTGCACATCGCCAGGACCGATGTCGCTTAGATTCTCTGGATACAAGACTGCGGTCTCTGACATCGCAATGGTCGTGTCATACCGAGCAATCCCTCCAGCGTCCCGATAATCATCCCCCACCTTTGCGGCCTTGTAGAACCCGAGCAAACGCAGAGCAGCGTTCTCGTTCTCAAACGCGGACGGCTCTGAATTCTCGAGCCGATCGAGCCATTCTGCCCATGGCACCAACGGAACATTGAGTTTCTGTGTAATGTATCCCATCACCGTATTCCAGGAAGTTGGACGCGGGTGCGATACGTGCAGATATTCTTTTGTGGACGATCGCAAACCCACGATCGCCGCAGCGGCAGTCTCGGCCGGAAGTAAATGGATGTCCTAAACTCATGCGCGATCAGTTCTGTTCTTAGCCGCGTTTAGTGGCTTGCTTACTTGATCCAAGGATGGGAGACAACCAACGAGCATTGCCGATTGAATCATTGATGGAATCCACTCTGACGGTTTCCAGTAACCATTTACACCCCCCGAAACCTGTCCAATACGGACAATCACCGGCTGCAAACAAGTCTCCGCTCTTGAAATTGCAAGAATCTCCTCTGAGATCCATTTGGATTCACCATACCCAGTACCGAGTGCCATTTCGACATCGGCTGCAACCTCTGGCACTGGATCTGGTCCAGGGTAATCTGTGGGAATAAAAAATGAGTTAAATGTAGACAAGCGCGGTTATTGACACGTACTATGTACGACAGCGGGCGAGCTAGGGAACAGGAAATGCGGTGGTGACGAAAGGGAGGAAGAGAGGGCCAGGTCGATGAGATTACGGACACCCTTTATATCATCCTCGTGAGCAGCAAGTCCCGTGTTAAAGTCAATTTTCCATCCTTGAGAACTCGTGAGCACGGTACATATGCAGTGTTAATCACAGAACCTACCGATATGGATCACATGGGTAACGGACGACCGAAGCTCCTCGTACAAGTCATCGGTCAAGCCCAGCTTCGGCTGAGAAACCATTCCTTCGAAAAGGACAACCTTTGATGAATCAACAATCGATGGATCCAGGCCACGATCCCTCAGCGCGATCCGCTGTCTGATTTCTGAAGGTGTCGAGGCTGTCCTATTGAGAGCATACACCTTTCCAACCTTAGGGTCGGCAACGAGCCGAGCAAGCACATTGCTCCCAATGGTACCAGTAGTTCCAGTGACGAGGACAACATCACGGGAAGGAAGGGGGTCGGTCCCTGTATGAGGAGCAAACTCCTTCGAGTACTGTGCCATCATCTCGAGGACATCATCAATTGGCGATCGTTTGAGGACGGAATCTTCTCCGATCGATTGCTCTTTGATCCGCTCCTCGAGGTGTTTCCAGCTGAGACCACCCAGCAACTGCATCTGAGAGACGCTAGTGTACGGTCGAACCAATTGTGAGATCCTAGTAGCGCCCAAAGAATCCAACCCGTAAGCACTGAACGGTAGTTCTGGGGAGAAGTCCGCTATGGAAATGTCGAGGAGGTCGACAACCTGTTTCAACAACTCCGAGTAATCATGACCGTTCGACTCGCTGCCGTTGCGTGTTCTTCCGGGGGAATCTGAGGTATCCTTTGAACGAAGATGAGCGCACGAGGAAGAAAGGCCCATGACCCTTTCGACCACGACCCAAGGTAAGGATGGTATGTACAACGAGCACTTAGTCCCTGCAGCAAGGTGCCGAAGCCCATCCTTGATATTCGCGAGAAGCACTGAAAAGAGGTGATTATCGGCGTGCCACCTTGGACGCAGGTAGTTCGCTTACTGTCTGGCGTGATACTCCAGCTATCCAGCCGGGAGTGCTCGGCATCCCCCGTAGACCTGGCCAAGTAGCCAACATTTGCAATTCCGGGGATCATGAGAGAGAATGCGTTCGGATGTTTTCGGAGCTCTCCATCCAAGAGCGCGTTCGCAGCCGCGTAGTTAGATTGGCCGACGTTTCCGGTGACAGCCATCATGGACGAAAACGACACGAAGAAATCCAATAATCCAATGTCGAAGACAGAAGCGAATGCCTTGAACGCATCAAGCTTTGACCGAGCGACGGTGTGGAAGGTTTCCTCAGTTTGGGCCATAAACAATCCATCGATGAGGTGGAGAACCATCAGGAAGCAACCACCGATCGGGGAGGTGACCGTCTGAGCGAAGGAACGCATCGCCTCGGCATCAGCGGCGTTGAAGGCTTCGACCCGGAAGACAAGGTCACTCCTCTTCTTCAGGTACCTGAACTTCTGCCTCGTTAGAATAGAGTCCGTCGCATCCAAAAAAGCAGCGCCCCTTCTCGACGTGAGGATGATATGTCTGGCACCGTTCTGAGCATAGCCAATCAGCCCACTAAAAAGCGGAGGCAAGACTTCAGATCCTACCTCATACATCCACAAGGCTGTTGCCACCCCCAGATCACTAGCACCACCGAGTAAGATGTACGCCTTGTCTGATTTCAACAATGGGAGTTCCGCGGATATTGGCGTAGAGGTAGCCAAGATGTCTCCAGGAGTGACGAGATTGGTATGCGTTTGAATGGTGGGGGAGTAATAAAGCAGGCCGGCGGTAAAAAGTCGATCGAGTCGATCTGTGTCCCGAAGCTTTGCATCCCAGATGAGCACGCGACCACCCTCGCACAACCACGAGGAAAACTCAGGATGTGTGGAATTGACAACGGAGTCCAAAACGATCAAGTCAAATCCATCATCCTGTGATGGTGCCCCGACCTCGACATCGCCAAGGAGGTTAGATTGTTCGAGGATCTGGGGTACGGAGGCGATCGCCTTTGGTTCTGGGATCAACACACGAAGCTTCTTCGTGGCCCTCGTGTGACGACGGTCGAGCACAAGCCCAGCAACCAGGATCGAAAGCAGGTCTCCCGCAAGGCCCAGCTTTGCGACTTCCGTAGGGATTTGTACGAAATAGTGACCTTCACTAATGAATCGGTTGGTGAAGTCATTGGCGTCCGATATACCGGCAACCAATGATCCAACAGGTAAGTTCTTGGAACGGCTTTCGACGACTTTGCCTACGAGTCCGCGTAACGATGGAAATTCCTGGGACCAGGCGAACGGCTCGACGATAACCTCTTCGTCGTCGATGCACACCGTCGATATGGGCTTGACGGTAGTCTTGTCGCTAACCCAGGGAGCGGAAGGGTCGAAGGAAGTCGCGGTCACGGGTGGGGGACGTGGGACAGCTTTTGGTACCATCGGGATCCCCTCTGAAGTGAAGTATACCACAGTGTCGAGATTAAACAGACCGCTAAACCGCATGATTGTGTCGATTTGGTGCTGCATCTCGTAACCGTGAGGGAAAATACCGAGGTGAATGTTCCAACCCTCGAACTCCTTCACGAGAGTGTACACAATCCCTGTTCCAGCATCTCCGTCAGTCCCCTCCGTCGCAAGTAACCACAAAGTCGTAGAAGCGTTCGCATCCAAGTTGGACAGAACCCCTTGTAACTTCATTTCGTCACCGTAACTGTATGAGAAGAAATGTGGTTTCGTGTGGAAGGAGGCGAGGGTGATGGCTGAAGGACAGTGGGGCTTTTGCGCGACGAATGTGAAGTCCAGGTTCGTGAGAACCGGGTCAGAAACGGTCTGAATGTCGGTAAAACCAGCGTTCTCGAGGATGGACACCCAGCCCGCAGGGGTTAAGGCGCAATGCCCTCGACCATCGGTACTACCAAACCATTCCGCGAAGGATCCGAACACCATGTCGTGCCAAAGGGAACCAGGAGTCTGTTTCCATGCCGAAGCATCGAGTTCGCAGACAAGCAGGCATCCTCCAGGAACTAACAGCTGACAGAGGGATTTCAACGTGGCACCTAGATCAGGTGCGGCATGGACGACATAAAACGCGGTGATAACATCGAAGCTCTGAGCGTGGAGTCCTTGTTCCTCTGGTGGTATGGAGATATCGTATACGCATGCGGAGACGTGGGGGTACGTGCAAGAACGCGCGGCGGCGTTTGCGAGAGGCACCGAAACGTCGCTCACAGTGTATTGGCCAACAAGGTCGTTCTTTCTACCCAAAACCTCTGTGAGGTTCCTTGTCAAAGAACCGGTGCCTTTCGAAGGACGTCAAATGGAGCCGGAAAAGATAAACGTCATTTTTCTCACCTGCACCAATCTCAAGTATGTTCGTGGCTCGCTTCCCTCGATCGGCGAAGTTATCGAGGATCTCACTGAACGCTTGCACGAGATGTTCAAGTGGACGACCAGCAAACCCTTGCCGGGTATAGAAGTGGCTCATGATGTCATCCGAAAACAGGGCCTCGACGGCTGCCTGGATATTCGTAAGTTTTGGTTCGAGGAAGGGAAGTTACGTTCGCACCGCAGGAGAGAAATAGATATCCTCATGTACTTCCCGGAGTCGTTGGGTGATCTCAAAGTGGCACGGAGATAACTCCTTCAGCTCCGGAATCTTGTCCGCGAGTGGTGCGGCCGGAAGAGCCCTTCCAGCGGCCTCTTGGGCAAATTCGAAGTACCTTAGGCGGTGGATCTGACAGGCTGGTTAGGCGCAGTATCCCTGAAAAATTCTTGATTGTACAGTACCTCTTCACCAACGACTGGTCCTTTCGCGAGTGAATCCCGAATGATTTCCTGGGCGACGCGATCGAGATAACTGTAGACCTCATCCTGGATGTAGCGACTCGTGAAGTCCGCAACAGGGAGCCTAGGAATTGGTCCCTCAACAACAACGGGCTGCAAAATAACGTCGTAACGAGTGTCGACCACGGGTACTATTTCCCTCGACACCTCCTTGAGCTGTAGTTCGATCATGGAACAAAGCTCTGACCCTTCGGCGTCATAAACCTCGACGTTGTAGGTCCTTGACTCTGGGTATTGTCCGTAAGTTACGCTATGTCAGATAAAGTATGGGGAACGAGACGAACCAGGGACCCAATCAACCAATTTTAAGTGAGAATAGATCGGTCCTTCCGTCGGCGGTGACTTGTAATATGTGAAGCGCTTCAACCGACGCGGGAGATAAAGTGAATTTTGACTCGTCGGCTGTGCTATCGTACGATGTAACGCGAAGTGCAGGCATGCGTCCATGATTACGGGATGGAAGACATGACCCGAGCTGTGCCCGACGTGAGATGGCGATTCATGGCATCATGAGGGGGTGGAACTCACCTGCATGGGTGCTCCGAATCTAACCTGCATTCGATCTTCGCGAACGCCTCCTCACAATCACCTGCTAATGCCGTCACTCTTCGAAAAACCGGCCCAAAGCCCGCGAGAGGGAGTGACAAATACAGGTCTGGGTTGGATCAACATTAATGAACGGTTGCGTCGGGCAACACCAAGAACACGTACCATCCGAGTCGATCGGGGTGAGCCTATTCTTGATCTCCTTTAGATCAACCTTCCGTGGCGATGTTCCTGTTGTTAAACTCCACTTCCCACAAGCGTGTACCCTTTCGCTCTGAAAAGATGACCAAGCATCAGTTCCCGGGGCATAAACACCGTGTGGAGACGTCTGTCGACATACACTCGACTGAATTGAGGACAGCGTCCAGTCTGTTTCCTTCCTCTGAACGTACACATCAACGGGGGCCTCCGGTGTCAGGGAGAGAATGGCCTTGAAGTCCACATCCCATAATGTACGCGCGCCCGCTTGCAGGACCTGAAGGGTGGAGTTGGAGGTACGTTTCCGACATCAGATACTTGGGAAGGTACGGAGGTGCTGCGAATCAATTCGGCTTACCAGGTCCAGGAACCCTGCACCGGGCATAATGGGTTCGCCGTTAATCACGTGCTGGGCAAGATCGGGATGGCTCTTAGCGTTGATTCGGAGGTGAAGACTGGAGCCATCACCAGGAGCCTCAGAATATGGTCGTGGGCCATCGATCCGCACTGGGAAAAGGCGTTCCGCGAATGGGTACGGAATGTCGTAAGCACGATCTCGAGAAGGTTGGCCATACAGACTCGTCAGATCGATCTGGTTTACTCCGAGAAGAATGAGGTCTCCAATTGTACGAGTGAACGCGAGCGCCTCCGCATCGGCGTCTGAGGGGGTCTTCGGGCGACGCATAGGACACAATGCACGACCGTGGCCAACCGAAGAGGCGAGGTACGAAGAAAGGGCGGGATGGGGTGAGATCTCGACAAATACGGCCTCGGGGAAGTCATCCATGACCGATGTTGTGCCTTGGTGGAAGTGAACAGGATTGCGAAGGTTGTCCCAGAAATACTCTGGGGTAAATCTCGTAGTAATGCGAGGCTGCCCGGCCACCGTCGAATACGTCCTTATCGTTGGACGGTACGACCCACGATGTCGCGAGAAAACTGCCGAAACACCCTCTAAGTATTGCTTCCGACATGAATCCATCAGCGAAGAGTGCGAAGGGACCAGAGACTGGACTCGACGCGCAAAAACGCCGTCCGCTTGGGCAGCATCTACTAGGCGGTCGAGCAAGGTGCCATTTCCCGAAATAAGGACCGCATCGGAGGAATTTATCGCGCCGATCTCTAGGACGCCATCTCTCTTGCCCTTCACTCGCTCTACCAGACCGATTGCGGCGTTGAGACCACAGCCAAGAGCAACCATGCCATTTTCTGCGGACTCGACCAACTTCATACCCCGAGCACGTGCAATAGCGAGTTCCAGAGCCATAGCTTTGCTGCCAGCCCCCGAAGCGTAGACCAACGCTGTCTCACCCGCAGAGTGACCGATCAGAGCCCGAGGTTTCACGCCAATGCTGATAAGAAGGTCGTACAAGGCGATCTGGACAATAGTCATGGCAGGAAGGGTGATTTCCGACGGCCATATACCTTCGGGAATCTTGGATGCCGATTCGCGGAAGAGACCGGTAGATTCCACAAGCGAAACACCGACCAAGGATTGATAGATTGCGTCCATTTCTAGGACTGTTTGCCTAAAAGTGTGATATGCGTGGAAGAGTCGTTTTCCCATGGAGATATGTTGAGGGCCTTGGCCGACGAAAACGAAGATAACAGGTGGAGGAGTAGACGGAGCCATAACTGGGGCAGTAACTCTGGGTACCTGATCCGAGTGAGGTGTGAAGAGGAAATATGTCCTCCATGGGTGTTGACGAGCTCTTCGTGAATGAACGACGGCTTGAGATAGCGCAGCCGGTGATATGTCGTTCATTAAAATGGAGATGATCGATTCGCTGAGCGACTGAGCGGACCTAGGAGTGAGAGCACCAATGGGGAATAATATTGGCATATCAGATACCAGGTAACCGTTGGACACCGGGACCTCTGGAGCGCCTTCGACCACAACATGGCCATTCGATCCGCCAATGCCAGACGACGCGAGAGATATCAACGGCCGACCGGAGTCGGATCGACAACCGAGTGGGGTGGGTTCAAGAGGAACGTGCAACCGATACTGATCCCATAGGATTTTGGGATTCCTCGTTGCGAGGTGAGCGTTTGGAGGGATAATCCTATGCTCTAGTATCAGGCATACTTTAGCTAAAGAAGCCAGGAACGCCGTGGATTCTAAATGCCTGGCGTAATGACAGTTGTGAAGGCCCGGATCATGCTGACGAGAGTGGAACCGGCACTTACCCGACGTTTCCTTTGACACTTCCGATGAGTAACTGATCGTCTCGGGCAAAGGTTTCGCCAGCCATGTTGGCTTCGATGGGGTCCCCAACTGCCGTGCCTGGACTCGGGTATCAGCACGAAGAGATCGACCGGAGAACGAAGGACTCAGCCTGTGGCATGCAGCTCGACAAAGTCAACCTCTGAGGGAGACCGCCCCGCCTTGACAAATGCCTCTACGATACACTCTTTTTGGGCACTCCACGAAGGGGCGTGGAGGTTCGACAGATTTCCATTGGAGTTAATCGAACTCCCGAGAATCTATGGAGGCTATTCAACGCGTGCAGTTTGACGCAGAGTGGTTAAGGGACTTACTACAGAATATATGTGGTCGTTGTCTGCGATGGCCCTGTCTACTGGTTTTAATACAACCACGACAGCCCCTTCGCCCTTGACGAAACTTTTAGATGTGGTGAGAAATTGGATAAATAAATGCGACTGAATGAACTTACCCGTTCGCGTGCGCGTCGAAAGGTTTACAAATGTCATCCGGAGAAAGAATCCCCGCATCGGAATAGAAGTCCCAATCAAACAAACTTAAACGTCGCGATCAGTACACGTCAAGCTTTGCCGATAAGATAAACCAACTTGGTGTTCAACTGGCAACCTCCAACCAAAGCGGCTTCACACTCCCCAGCGCTTATCGCACTCAGGGCGAGATGGAGGGCAGTAAGGGAGGAGCTGCACGCAGTGTCCAAGTAGAGCGAAGGGCCGTTGAGACCCAAGACGTATGAGACTCGATTGGCTAATGTGTTTGCAGGTGTCGCGACTGTTCGCTCCCTGGTTGTTTCCTAAGCGAAGGGACGTAAGCGGATAAAAAAGTGATTTGATGGGTAAGGGGAGGAGACACTGACTGGGGTCCAATACTCGGTACCAGTGCCGCACATGAAAGAACCGATCCTCTTTCCGCGGTACTCGATACCTGCATCTTGCATCGCAAGAAAGGACAACTCGACAAGTTTGCGAGTTGCCATAACAAGCGACCTGCCATCCTTGTTCCCGATACCGAATTCTATGTTGTCGAATCTATTGATGTGTTTGAGGAAGGTGCCTCTTGCTGATGGAGCGGGACTGTAATATGAAAGGCGGCTGTAAGATCGATGTCCGTGGGAAAACGCATTGATGCCGTGGAACATACGAGATGCCACCCAGCCTCGTCGTCGGAAACGATTCATAGGCGTCGCGTTGTTCCAGAAGAAAGCTCCAATAGGAACTGTAGTCGAGGTTGTCTTGAAGGTGAGTGCCGCTGGGCAACTGGGTGGCGATGCCGACCTTCGGGGAGTGTCAGCAGAGAGAGAAGTCAACGATGGAGAGCAGAAGACACACGATGGCGACAGCGTGCGGGGAATGAAGAGGGGGAGGGGTAGGGGAGATACGCATCGTTCTGGGGTGGAGGAAGAGGGGGAGATTGCAGAGCGAGAGTTGAAGGACACGCGGGGATGGAGTTAATGGGCTCCCTGGTGGGCGGGAATGAAGAAAAGTGGATGTGCTCGGAAGATATATAAGAGCGAGCGGGGAGGGGATGTGAGTCGAAACACGTGGATAATGTGGGCAGTCGAGCTCGAGGCAAGGTTTGTGCCTCACCTCACGTCAGTCTGGGACTTTGCCTCTGACCTGGACCTCGCAGTGAGACATCACCATCAGTCTCTGACGATCGTACAGCCACTAGTACTTTTTCAAACTGTACGAATGGATCTCCACCTCCCCCGGGAGTCTTTGAAGAACATCTCTCGGCCCGATTCCGGCTCGTATCTTCCCAGCCAAACATCTTCGAGAGGTGCCAAATGGAAGAACACTCGTTATCGGTCTGTTTTTGTCTCGTTCTCAGCTCACTCTTGACAACTGGCGACTCAGGAATGGAGTACGGCATCTACTTTCCTATCGCGCCCAGTTCGGGTGATTGCCTGTGTCGGTGCAAACTTCCGTCCCGCGGCATGTCACCATCCTTGCCGCCCGGGTGTGCACAGTGTGGCCAGCTCTCCTTTGTTCGCGGCAGATTTCCTCCGAGGCATGCACCTGTTGATTTTTACCACCAGTCCCATGCGACGGTGCGACGGACCTGATCCGTGGACTCCGAACTTGTAATCCGGTTGTCGGAGGATCACTGATCCGGGAGTTCCGCCGCCACAGACCACACCTCTCCCCGTTCAATTGGGATGACTAATCTGGCCAATTACTGCAGATGGCAGATACCCCACGCGTATAATAAACACTCTTGTCCCGTATCCCCATCGTTCCCACCCATAACTTATCGCCACCATGATAAGCCTTGGTGCTGCCAAAGTTGTGGGGAGTATCCTCGAATCGCTGGGATACGGTGAGTGCTCCATTCTTGTTTCCCCACACCGCTTACGCTTCCATGACGCCAAACGACAGGCGCATTCTTTGTCATGTTTGTGTATAATATGTATTTGCAATTGCGCAACCTCTTGGACAAGAATGAGAAGCGTCCCAACCTGCTTCTTGTCGTCTCCTCCAACCTTCTGTTCATGATGATCTCCACTGTAGGTAGTTTCTCTCTCTCCCCATCGTCTTGCCTTGCCAACCATTTTTCTTACGCCTTTGTGACCTCAGCGATGGGCAGTTGGGGTCGCTCGGATTTACGAGGCTGTCGTGGATTTGGAGGGAAAGATCCCAGTGTCCGGATATTTTGCAGACATCACCCTCGAGAAGCAGATCACCGTCACCGCTCTCTTTGAGTTCCAGGTAATCGTCGCGGATTTCATTCTCGTGAGCTTTCTCGTCCCTCCGACTGTTACTCGATTTCTGATCCGACGGGCCAGATATATCGCCTCTATCACGTGTGGAAGCCCCACTGGTGGCTCTGCATTATCCCCTCTCTGGCATGGATCGGTGTCTGGAGTAAGCGATCCTCTCTTTTCGCGCGCCAACTGGAATCTGATCGTTACTTTGAGTCTCGACCGGCTTTTTACTTTGGAGCATGACTCACGCAGACCTTTCACACGGAGTGTTCCAGCACGACGTGAAGCTATGGATCACCTCATCATTCTCCTTCACCATCGCGTGAGTGTAGCCTTCAGTGCATGTCTCGACGTTTATCAAATTCGGGTGACTGCAGGAATAACGTCTACTGTACACTGGCCATCATTGTTCGCCTCTGGAAGAGCCACCATTTCACGGCCCACTCGAGCCCAAACTCGTACATCTGGCGCGTGTTGAGGGTGTTCGTGGAATCAGCCTCGTTGCTGACGTGAGTTACATTGACGTCGGGGGCATTGCTGATCGGTGATTAATGATTGTTCAAATTTGATTGACAGCATCTTCATGACGGTCACCTTTATTACATTCCTCGCCGGCCAAAACATCCAATACGCCCTTTTGGACGCCACGAGTCCGATTATCGGCATTTCCTTCTTGCTCATCTTGTTGCGGTTGAACTTCAACAAGCACGGGGCGAACACCACTGGCAAGGATACGATCAGCCTGCGTGGGGCTGTGAACACCTACCCCCTTCGGTCTATCAGCGTTAGCGTCGCTCACCACGTCAACGTTGACTCGGATTTGGAGACCAAGGGCGTTGGCAGGGGTTCTTACGGTGACGTGGCGTAAAATTGTCTGTGGTATGTATTTGTATGCATGATTTCCCCGCTGACCGCTCTTTGGTGGATACCTCACGTTCCTTTGGATACTTGCGTGTGGGGTGGTTCTCCGTAGTTCCCCCCAAGAATTTTTTTGTTTTCAAAGTGCTCAGTAGCTAGATTCATCAGCAGATGACTATCCATAAGGTTTTATCCTTGAATAAACGAATCTTTTGAGGGAACTGTCAGGACCCCGACCGCTCTCTTGGGCCGAGGACAGCGCGAAACTCGACAACTGGCACCCTTCTAGGACGTTAATTGTGCGGTCTAGCGTTCTGGATAGTCACCCAGTCTCACCCGTTGGTTATATCCTACTGAATGATCGAATTGAAGTATCCGGCTAAAACCCTTGCGGACCATTGCGATTCGGTCGAACGTTCTTGATCACAGGGGGCACTATGCCCCACCGGGTATATAGAAGGCCGAAATATGGACAGAAATTCCCACGGACTGCACGATACCTTACTTGGGTTGTATGTAAATCCCGTCATGCATTACATATACGGGTCGATCAACAGTAGCTGGCACGCACTACCTCCGTTCCAGACGGGTTGAGGGTTCCTGATCAATCTCTGGGGTGCATGTGCTGCGCGAACACCGACAAGCCGGGGAATGTCTCGATCTGAAAATTGAGACACGGGAGAGAGAGCGCACGGAGATGAGTAGCACTTGGCGGGCCCATCCGGTCATCTCTCCTCCCCCGTGGCGCCCGTGCCCGTCATTCAGTGCGTAATCTTGTGTTCCGACGGCGGAGACGGACTCGCAGTTTAAACTCCCCGCGTTGGGGCAGCAAACACGGAGTGGGTGCGTGCCAGTTGTCCGCCGGCTAAGCGACACTCGTGATCTCCATTGTTCGAAGAGAGAGCAACTGAGGCAACCAAATTCATCACTACTGAAGCACTGATGAACTGCACCCCCTGGCACCGCCTTGGGCCCGACGTTTGACAGTCGTGTGTATGTAGCCTAGCGTCTGATGGTAAATTTGAATGTAATCTCGAATTCACAATGGGTTTATTGTTCTTCTCCTCGGCCAGATGGGGGTGTCGCTCTGCGGGGGAGCCATTTCCAGCGCAACCCGGATGCGACAGGTCGATGTGGCTTGGATCTTTCCGAACCTCAAGTCCATGGCATCCCCCTCCTCCCGACACGCCGGCTTGTTATTCAGTACAACAATACGGGCGATTGACTGGTGAGCCTGGCCCGGAGACTCAGCTGGATCCCTTTGTATGACATGATGTTTTCTTCTACCTATAACTCCACGCATCATGGAGTATTGGCATCTAGTATAAATAGTGGACCTGTTGCACCTAGATACCCAGGGACGAACAAAAGCTGGATTCGCCTCCTTTCTCGAGCATCCTCTCTCGTGTTCGACGGGCTGATCGGCTGAAACCACCAACACCTTGGCGCCAAGCTCGCCGTCTCACCGTGCATATATACCCGGGTACCCGTCCAAAGAGGTCGGCGATCAAGGTTCTTTTCGGCAGGTTCGTCCTGCAACCAGCACCATGTCGGGTACAATCCCTCCTCCTCCTACCTGGCAAGCTCTCAACAGCACCACCTTCGTCCCACCTCCCCTTGATCTGAGCCTAACCGTGTCGGAAAGAATCGATTTCCACCGTACTCGCAGCCCAAACCACGTCGTGTATGTCTACGAAGACGCTCCTGGAGAGTGCAAGCAAATCACTTTCTCTACATGGATCCGTGCGATCCATCGTGCTGGACGTTATGTCCGCGATTTGTTCCAACTCCCGGAACCACAGGCCGGCGCAAAGCCTGTCATCTCCATGTTGGCCAACTCTGGTGAAAATTATCCCGTCGTATCGTTCCACCTTTACCCTGCTGACACACTCCAACATTCAGACACGATCACGTACGCCACAACAAAGCTCGGAATCATCCGGGCCGAAGCTGTTGCCTTTGCCGTTTCGCCTAGGAATTCTGTTCCTGCCGTCGCCCATCTCATCAATAAGACGGGAAGCAAGCACATCATAGTCACACCGGACCTCAAGCCGGTTACAGATGCAGCCATCGCCGTGTTAAGGGAACAAGGGTCAGAAATCCCTGTCGTCAGGCTCATGCCAGCTTTCGAGGACCTATTCCCAGACGACGACACAGAAGATTTCGAGTATCTCCCTGAAGTTAAACTCAGAGGCTTGGACGACCCAATCTGCATCTTGCACTCTTCTGGTACGTCCGAGTATTTTGAGGATCAGCAATCGTAATCATGGTCGTCATTCTCAGGCTCGATTGCGTTCCCAAAGCCGGTTACTTTCACGAATCGCACTTGGACCTGTTACTCACGTACACCATGGTACGGGGGCCGTGACATGTGCGGTATCGTCATCGGTGCACACGCGGTACCGGTATTTCACGGTATGGGACTAACTCTTCTGATGTTCATGGTTAGTCTGTCTCGAGGTTCGCGTCCCGAGAGTGAACGTTTTTCGTCAACTAGATTGGAAGTGGAACCGTCGCCGCTGTCTTCAAACCGACCATGCCCCCAACCCTCCCAACCCTAGATCTCGTTTATACTGGGTCTGTTGCAACAAAGAGGTGAAGCGACCGTTCTCCCCTCAGGTAGCCATATTGATGTCCGGCCGAAGTGATGTCATTTTCTGTGTCCCACTATTCGTTGAACTATGGTCGAAAGACCCCGCGAAATTGGAACACTTCAAAAAAATCGATGGATTGGTATGTCCCATAATGATGGTGATCTTTCCCTGTGACTCACGAAAAAAATATCCAGTGGTTTGGTGGAGCTCCCTTGAAGAAGTCCGTCGGAGATTACGTCGCGTCACAGGGAGTCACTGTGTTCCAGCTTTACGGATGGTAGGGCAATGTACTCGGTTTTCTGGCTTGGTCTCACCTAGGACTGGTGTCTAGCACCGAGACGGGCACTCTCACCGAAACCCTGCCGAAGGAGGTGGGCAAGAATTGGGAATGGCTCAAGTTCACTCCGTTGATCAAACCCCACTTCATTCCCGATGGGCATGGGGCCTACGAGTTGGTGGTTGAGGTATGATACTTTTCCATGGTGGGTCTATTTTTGGGTGGGTTGTTGACATACCCACACTCAGTCTACGCCAACCTACCAAGTCTGTATCCACAACATTAAGATAGGAGACGCCGATGGCTACGCAACGAGTGACCTCGTTGTTCCACATCCCACCCTCCCTGGTTACTGGAAAATCCTCGGACGTGTAGACGACCAACTCATGCATAACACGGGAGAGAAGGTTCGTGTCCATCAGCACCACTTCTCATTCGTTTATTTATTTTTTTGACAACGGGATGGCCTCTCCTCCCCCCGCCTCGCTCTAGACGAACCCTGTCCCGTTAGGTAGTGAGATCGTGTCGGAGCTTTTGTTTTGATACTGACCCGAGGTACAGAAAACATCCTCAAGGGGGATCCCCACGTCAAATCGGCCGTCATGTTCGGTCGTGGGCGATTCAATCCAGGGGTCATTATTGACCCCAAGCCCAAATTTGCTTTTGACCCGGAAGATCAAGAAAAGCTAGCTGGGTTTAGGAACCAGATTTGGTGCGTTTATCATGGTACCCCTCTCCCGAATCAAAGTCTCCGATCAAAGAGCACGTTCCGGGTGTGCCATTTTGTTGGCAGACTCATCTAATCGTGATCTCCACAGGCCAACGGTCGAACGGATGAACGAATTCGCACCCCAGCACTCAAGGCTGTTCAAGGAGGTATGTAATTCTTCCCCCGCTCCTCTTCCTCGTGCCACCATCCTTTTGCGTGTGCACGTATGTTCGACCAGGGACTGATACTCGCCACCCGGACTCTCGGAAAAGATGATCCTCGTCTCGTCTCCCAAGAAGCCATTCATTCTCACGGCTAAATTGACTGCGCGGCGACAAGCGGTGATCGCGGAATACGAACCCGAGATCGACGCCTTGTATGAGGCGGTGGACGAGACTGCCCATGCCGTCAAGTACTTCCCCAATGAATGGACCGAGCAGACCTCTTTGGAGTTTGCTAGGAACCTCATCCACAGTGTGCTCAAGGTTCCTGTGAAGGATGGTGATGATATCTTTCAACACAGCTGCGACAGGTCGGTCCCATTTCGCTCTCTAGCTCGATCTCCTAGCACAGACTAACGAGCACACAATCAGTTTGCAGGCAACTTGGATTCGCAACTCCGTTTTGAACGCGCTGAGGAATACCACGAAACTCAACACCAGAGGAATCTCGGCGAATTTCGTTTACCAGAGTCCTACCGTTTCTGCACTCGGGAAATTCATTTATGAGCTCACATCGACTGGCGTCTCGCGGCAATTAGACGATACGGTAAAGGGGATGACGAACCTTGTAGACAAACACACCAAGGACTTCCCTATCCACAAGGGGGCGGACGGTGTTGTACCTCAGGGAGACGTGGTTTTAGTTACAGGCACGACTGGCGCTATCGGATCCAACACTTTGGCAGAACTCTACAGGTCCCCTAACGTTGTTACGGTCGTTGTACTCGCCAGGAAATCCACTACGCCCACTTCTGCTCGGCAAAGGAAAGCGTTAGGAGATCGCGGTCTTGATCAAAGCATCGTCGATTCTTCAAAAATCAAATTGCTCGAGGGAGACCCTGCTTTGCCGGACCTCGGTCTGGAGGAGGACGTCTTATCAGAACTCAAGTCGGTCGTCACCCACATTGTGCACATCGGTGTGTAGAAGGGGGCATTTGGTGTCCTCCTCGAGCCAAAATCTAACTTATGTCTTTAGGCTGGAAAGTGGACTTCAATTTGGGTCTCTCGTCGTTCGAGCCAAACGTCGCGGGTGTCCGGAACCTCATCAACTTTGCGCTCGAATCAAAGCTTCCGACTCCTCCTCGTTTCATCTTCGTCAGCACTATTGCTGTTATTGCCCGTGAGTCAGGTTTAACGGACGCTTGACGCGTTTCCGGCATTCTAATGGTATGTAACAGGGACGAAACCCTCTGGAATTGTTCCTGAAGGGCCGGCAGCTCCGGAATCTGCGACGCTCAACGGCTACAGCCAGTCCAAATGGGTTTCTGAGAGGATGCTCGAGGTCGCCGCTGAACAAACTCCCCTCCGCCCTGTGATTGTTAGGATGGGGCAGATCAGCGGTGGAGTAAACGGCTGCTGGAATCCTCTCGAATGGATCCCTGGAATCGTGCAGTCCACGGCTCTTACCAAGTCCTTGCCTTCCTTGGGAAAAACCATCTGGTTGCTCCCCTTGCAGGCAAGCGCGGAGGCCCTTGTGCAAACACTCGCTGCCAAAACGGTGTTCTCTACCCTTCACCTTCACGTTGTCAACCCGACACCAACTCAGTGGGATGACGTGTTTAGACATATTTCCAGGAAACTAAACCTTCCTCTCGTATCGTATGCTGAATGGCTCTTGAAGTTGAAAGAGGCATCCCCGACCGTCAAGAACGCCCGGGAACACTCAGCACTGCGCTTATTGGAGTTTTACGGGTCTCTTACCCAAGACAATGGATTAGAGGTTGGTGGAATGCGGCCTTGTGACACAGAGGTTGCTAGGGGCGTCTGTCCGGTTCTCGACAGGGAAACCCTGAAGGGCATAAAGGCCGAGGAAGTCCAGAAGTGGCTCGATTATTGGAAGTCTCTCGGACTCGTAGAATTCTAGGCGGGGGTCCACGGTTCGTAATTTTGTGTTTGTAGTCAAGGGGTTTTTTCCGCCCGCCCCGACCCCCGGGAATATCCCTGGTCTCTAGAGAATGAAAAGAAAGTTTGGATTTACACGAGTCTCTGGTGCCGGGCCCGAAATCATAGGCCTAGGCTTAAGGCAGTAAGTTTCACTTCATACGTTTGCGCGAAGCATCAGTCTCGGTGACAAAGGGCGAGTGATTTAGTCCGAGCTGGGCAACGCGGGTCGATTGATCTTGTGCAGAGCCTACATGTGGTAAGTTCGACGCAGTCTCGAGTTATGTGCCAGTGCGAGTAAAGGCTCGTGCACCCTCAGGATCAGAACCCGGCATAACCCCCTGGCACGCTCGACACCATCTGGCGCGGTTCCACGAGTCACACAAAGCGGCATAAGCCGAATGCTCTAGATTTCTATTCACTGTATCCATGATTGTTAAGATCCAAGACATCATCCAGATGATGCAATAGATGAAACAACTGCACATCATGAAAAGCTGCGCTTCTAAGGGAACCAATCCGACGACGTAGACCGATGTACAGAGGAAAGATAACTTTGGGGGGAAAGAGAAATAGACACGGCAAAAGCCCACCAGGCCAAAACACAAGTTCGACAAAAGGATAGATCAACTACCCACCCTGGGTTGCCGGACGGATCCAGCGTTTCGAGCACTTGTATCTCTAGACATCTCTTTCCGAGAAATGCGAGAGGTGAGGATCATGAGATCGTTCACAAAAAGAGAGGTGCGGAGAAACGATGGGTAGGGGCGTAATGAGTGCGTGAGTGCGTACGAGTGTGCCATAGAGTACACAGGAAGAGTAGAGAGCGTGGTTCGTTGGACATGTTGCCCTAAGTCGTAAGTCGCTGCTGCGTCGGTCAAAGAGTCTTGGTAATGGCGACGGAGAAGTCGGAGAACCAGGCATTCTGGGACTTCGGGGAAGCAAATTCTGGCTTCGAGCCTGTGGAGAGACAAGATGTGAGACACGCGTAAGCACAAAACGAAGGGGGACGAGGTGCTTACCGCCAAAGAAGGTTTGAGCCTGGATACCTCGGAAGCGGCCCTGGGCATTATTCCTGAACTTTAACCCTCTGACGTTGATGACGCTCTTTCCGTTGAAGAAGAGCTCCAGCTCTCCATTTGGCTGACCGACATCATTAAGGCGGACACGTTGAGAAACAGTGTTCCATTGCCCGGACTTGAAGTCGAAGGCACCCCGACCGACCGAAGCACCATAAGTGGGATTACAATATGAGCTGGGGGCAACGTTGCACAAGATTCTGTTTGCTTCGAAGCCAGGATTCTCGTGAGAGGGGAGGTAGGTGTACAGTTCACCTTCCCCTTTTGTTCTCCACATGAGACGAGTGGACCAACACCTGATGTCACGACGGCCACCGGAGCAACCGGCAGCGACCTCGTCGTCCTCACCACCATCTGCCAGTCAGAGGGGGAGATCAGCCCAGCCGATCGAATAAGGGTAGCGATGCTACTGACAGAATCCGAGCAATTTTCCACCAAGTTGATAACCGAAGTCCTTTTCAAAGAAGACGGAGTAACCGAAGGTGGCTTCGAGAGCGGTGGACAAATCGGAGGGACCCTTGGCGTAGAACGAGAAACCCCCCAATGGGTTATGTGTGAAAGTGTAGGATCCCTGAGGGTAATGCGCCCTCATACCAAGCTTGCCATCTGGCGCCTTGATGACGTCACGAGAGAGCGCACTCAAGACATTGGTTGGCTTCAATGTGACATCAGACAACGGCCGAGCACCGTCAATTCCCTGCGCAGTGGTCCAAAAGTCCTTGCCGAAGCCGTAGGGAAATAACATGTCAGCCAAAGAGCTGCCATCACTTGTGCTTAGTAGGGTCTGGATGGGGACGGGGGAAGGCTTCGACACAATCGGTGAGGGCCTCGTGATCGAGCTCGAATTGGACCCGAGGACATCGCTTGAGGCGAGGTAGGGGGTCGTGGTTGGAAGGGAAGTACAAGAGCTGCTGACGACAGGAGGTATAGGCTTGTTGTCCCTGGCCTCGGAGGCCTCAACCCTGGTAATGCGACGGGGATGGCCAAGATGCTTTATGGGGTGTGCAACAGAAAGGACGACAAAGAAAGCGACGAGAATTAGAACGAAAGTGGGGCAATGCATTTGTACAAGACGACAACGACAACGAAGAGAAGGAGAGATGGAAGAGAGAGGGACAAAGAAACTGCGATGCGACCCCTCAACGTCAACTTTTACGCTCATCCCACTCGCAGGCACGTGGCCGAAATGTCTTGGTATTCTAGTTACGTCCTATCAGGTCCTATCCGAGCTTGGCAAGCTGGATGGTCGATACCTTATTCTATGCCTGTTGTGGCTGAGGAGGGGGTCCACCGCGCCCTTCGCCTGAAAAGACAAAGGTATTGGTCAATCGGTCTTTCAGTCCCGTGGCGGCGACATTACCTCGTCCCCGTCCACGGCCGCGATAACCTTCGTGTCCGTCCCCCCCTCGTCCGCGGTAACCTGAGATGATCAGGTCAGACTCCGTTTCCTTAGACGCGATACCACGACGGGAGTCTCCCTACCTTCACCTCGACCTCTCCACTCACCATCTCCTCGACCACGATAACCTGATAGACGTAAGCCAAGGATTAGCGTCAAGAATGATGCGCATATATATTCTCTTCTCACCTTCCCCACGCCCCCTGAACTCACCGTCCCCCCTGCCGCGGTAAGCTGAGTTGAGACGGTTGGTCAGCCTACGGATCAGCGAGTATTTCGACCGGACACTCACAGCCCCGGCCACCGCGATCTCCGTGAGAGCCTCCTCGACCGTATCCTCTTCCACCTCCCTCTCCTCGGTATCCACCCCTTCCTCCTCTTCTTTCGCCACGGAAGCCCCGTCCACGACCGCTACGTGTTGTAAACCCGTCGTCTTCTGGCGGAACTTGGTCATCTACAACGGGTGGATCTGGTTGAACTTCACCACCGAAAGACTCCTGAAGTCCCGAAATTGGCGGAAGGTCGTGTTCATCCTCAGCAGACCAATCGATTGGAGCAGATGTCTGTATCTGACCACGATACGTCATATCAACAGACTGGGAAGTTTTCAAACACCAGTGCACTTACGGGTTCTGTAGCTTCTACGGGTTTATGGTCCGACTCTGGTTCTACTTCGTAAGTGGCCGCTTCATCTGCAGGTGGAACATCACCAGCGAGAGGTGCATTGACCTCGTTGTCGAGTTCGCTCGCCTGGACAAACGACAGATTTGCTGTGTGATCACGTGCGGTGGTCCCGGCTTCAGCGTCAGGCTCGCCGACGGTACCCTCGGTAATATCTTCGGGCTCCGACGGATGTTGATGAGGGTGCCCGACCACCTGGGTGATTTCAATTAACCTGGAATCTGGGGTGACGACTCAGGTCAAGGGTGCGACTCAAGTCGGGAAGAACGATCTCCTTACATGCGACACCTTGTAGTTCGCCTACTCCAGAAAAGAGGCCGGAAACGACATCTTCTTTCGATTGCGATTCCTCCCCTCTCAGAGTTTCGACCGCAGAGACGATCGCAAGCGACTCCGTTTCGGTCACCTCGGCACTGTGAATAACTGGGTGCGAGGCATTGATGAGAGGGGGTAAATCGAGGAAGGTAAGTAGAAGCCTGGCGGTGGCTCCATTCGAAGCCTGTCAACATGTCAGCGGATCTGAAACGTGAACGTTCAAAGTCGAGGATGCGAACCTTTGCCTCCGCGACGGCTTGCGCAATTGCAGCTCTCTGAGCCTCATCCGCTGCGGCCCTCCTGACCGACTCCTCTTTCGAGAGTTCGGATTCGTGCACCTGTAAGGTGAATGATGGTCGATCGTCTGGAAAACGGAGGCAATAGACGGGTCGTCTGACCTCAATAGCCTTTTTTACTTCCTCGAGCTCCTTCACGACGGCTTCAAGGGCCGGCAAGGCGGCAATCGAACGTCTCTGGTCTTCGTTGAGCTCAGTCCCAGAGCTGCTGTACTCCTTGATACGTTTCTGTACCAGAGGATGGACGATCTAAGCGACGGAGGCGAATTCTTTCAACATGACGCACCACTTTCTTTTGGCTAGCCTTGAGACGTTTGTTGATCAGTTCCACGATGGGAGAGAGCTTTTGCAAGGACGGAGAATCGACCGCGGGAGTGGAAGGCACGGGAGGTGTGCCCTGGTTTGAGACGCCGTTCGCGACGGCCTCAAGATTTTGAGTGGTGATGAGAGGAGAGGGAGCGGCAGAGGTGTCACCGGCGACGGCTGTCACTCCGCCTGCCACCTTTTTCTTTTTCTTTTGAGAGGATTTGCTGGTCGAGATGGGAGGAGGAGGAGCACCGGGCACGACACGTTGAGCAGGTGTTGCGGACATTTTGTACGATGATGATCGTTTTTGTCAAGTTTGCTGCTTGCACCTCAACAACCAACATCCTAAGAGCACGACCGAATGACCGGTTTCAGTTCGAACACTGCACTCGCTCTCCTTAGCTCGTCTTCCCCGTCTCCCACAGACGCGAACGTCGAGCGTTGGCTGTTACCCTATCCCAGAGTCCGCATGAGATGTTTCAATCTCTGCCTTCCGTTCGATGCTGGAGACCTTGCGATCGTG
>QFEV01000278.1:2178-19758 GCA_003316405.1 Thelephora aurantiotincta
GCGGCTCAAGAACGCCCCCTTCCCCACACCCCCACCCCCTTTATCGACACATCTTCACCTGCTCGGCGTCTTTCGCATTTGGTATTTTTGTTGTACGGGTCTTTTCCAATCCCGATCGTAGTCAAATATTCCGAGGCTTGATTTCAGTCAGTTGGGGAACCACCACTTGATAGAGACAAGGATGTAGAGAAGGACCCCTTCTCCCCCCCTACCCTCTTCTCTCACCGGCCCTACGGTCCTCACTTCTCCTACCTCGTGGCCCATACACGTATGGGTTGACAACTGCCCGTGATCAAGTTATTCAAACGTTCAACGTTCGCCCCGCGACGCCCATGCACTGCCCACGCAATTCGTGACACCAATACAACACCCCCTATTCAGTCCCAACGAGGTTTTCGAAGAACTGGTTCCGCCCATCCACGGCACCAAATCTCCCAAGAACCCCCATTTCCGATAGATCTGCTGCGACTGTGCCAGCACGTTCTTTTTTTCCACCAGAACCGGACAAGCGGCTCGACCACCGCATTTTTGTGCAGTATCTGCGACTTCATTGCGGCGAGTACACATCCCGCCGGGCCAGAACCCGCCATGCTATTCCAGGCGATCATCTCTCCGGTCCTGCAGCGACGGGGCCCGCGATCTATCTCCCTCCTTCCGACATCCATGAACAGTTCAGTATCACAGCGTCCTCTATGCCCCTCCAGGGCCGCGTTTCCTCCCCGTGATGCTCAGTCTCTATTCTCGCTCCACAGGCAAGTCTTTTCTTCAATCCGGGCTCATTCGTTATATACCCCCCTCCGAATCCCGTGCCTGTAACCCAATATACCGATCAGGTCACGGTCGTTCACTGTACTATGAACGCGGTGGTATCACCTTAGGTGGGTGCTCCGTCTCACTTATCGCTCTTCTTTCATTTCTCTCCACTCTCGAGACTTCGTGCGTTTTTTCCAGACGCCGCCCGTGTGTACGTGTACGGCCTAACGGCGTATTCGAGTCACCAAGGAGGGGGTGTGATTTCAGAGGGGGTCGGTTGCTCGTTCTCGACCCCCCCTCTTACAGCGGGGATGAATTCATTCATGGAGCGATGAGCGCGTGCGTGTTTTCCGGTGTCTTTTGGAAGCTCAAACTGCACCCTGGGCTCGTGGCCGATTGGGCCCCAACCCTTCCATGGAATTTCACGTCGAAGGGAGGGCCTCGTTCGTTTATCGAGACCCATTTCACCGGCTCCGTCAATTGCCGGTTGCTGCGATTCGTGGGGGGGTTTCAACGGGAACAGCCTCTCAGTCACACTCGCGCCGAACGCGGATGGGTACGTATACCCACCCACCCAGTCACCCACTCCCTCTTTGCCTTTCGCACAAGCTGGTGGTCGATCCGTGGTTTTGGTGGTTTCTGATTTCCGCAAACAGTCTGAAGATCCGGCAGCGATGTGTGGCGTGTGCGCCACATGGATCTTTCCCCCCTGTTACTTGTCACTGAACAACCAGCCGTGTCGACCTGAATCCCATGAGAGTCACACCCTGGTGTGATTCGCACGTCCCTTCATGCCGTGATTTTTTTGGGTTCATCGGAGGAATCAATACGATGACGCTGGGGGCCAGTTTCCTTCATCCTTCCCCCAAGTGGCCAAAGAGGCGCCACACTTGGGAAGGTCGTCCCTTTGGCGAGATCCCGTGTCTGCCTCCTTCGTAATCTGTATCCTGCACCTTCGTGTCCGTTATCCGAATAGAGGTTTTTCAGGAAGTGAAGAAATCCCCACCCCGGCTTGCCCCCGCTCCGCTCTCGTGCTGTATCAGACATCACCCTGACTCCCCTTTCGGGGCGTTCCACCGGGATCCCACCAAGGACACGAGGCTGTTTCAACTTTGAGCGGAGGGAGATCGAGGCGGTGGTGAAGTTGTTACGTTGCTTACCAGCTGGGTTTTTGGGTACCGCGCGTCGTTCTTGTCCTGGTGGTTATCTTACTGGATGCGATATCCTCCCCGATCCGTTCCACACCCCTCGCCCCCTTCTCCTGGCCGACGAACGTGAGCCTCGTCTCGTCGATTCCCGGTCACATTCTCTTGATCTGCCTGGTATCTTGGGTGTGCGGCTATCACTTCCAGCGCCGTTTTGGTTGATCCAGCCGAGGCTTATACAACGAACAGTATTGGGCTGATTGTTTGGAGCTGATCGTCACCACCATTTGGAGGGTTTCCGACTCGCTGGGTTCTCCTACCCCTCTTCAGTATGGATGGTTTCGTCGTGCAGTTTCGAAACTTCCGAAAACAGGCGCTGCCTGCGAATGGGCGGTTTCTGAGGAAAAACAAGGTCCAAATTTTGGTACCTCCGGACGCCGTCCCCTTTCGAAACGTGTGTATTCGGGTGGTCAGCTGATGATTAGATTCAGATTTCCAGATCCCAGAGCCTGGACGCTAGCGCTTGAAACCGCGACCTTTCGAGACACGTTCTCCCCGATTACGGGAGTGATTTCCATTGCTCACCTCAGGGCGGATGATCGCCCGATAAGTATGGACTTCTCCATGGAGCCTCTCTGACTGAGGGATCTGCTGCCACTCCCATCAACCACGTCTCCCGTCTTCTGTCGTGGTTGTCAGCTATCAAAGGTATCATTTTTCGAGGCCGCGGCTCTTCAGCCGACGGGACTCATCCGTTTGATGCAGGGCTGAGGACGTCCAATCTCCTGCATCAAGAAATCCCCACACCCTCAGCGCTTCGAGGCCAAAAACGAAAGTGCGCAGCGCGAGCCGCGTAAACCTCATCATGATCTTCACGAAGCCGATTGAATTCTCATCCTCTGACAACCTGACGCCGACGGCTCTTACGCCTCAATATAGTGTTCTCCCATCAACAACGGGTGTCTTTGGACGTCGGGTCTCGACCGTTTCGCGGTACGTCGGTTGAAACCCACTCAAAGCGGTGGGTCACCACATTTGATCGTGGACACCGAGAGAGTGGTGGCGGGTTTTCCTCCGTCGAGCAAGGCATATTGATAAGAACCGACCGATCAATCCCTTCCGTGGCTTACGGATGACCTAAGTGCTATCCCTGGGTGCGACAGAGAAAGGACAATCGGGTTCTGTAGCCTGGCCCCAGATTCACCCCCATTATCCGCCACGATCACCGTCCACCTCGGTATCTGTAACTTGCATCCAAGTAAGTGTTTCTAATAGTGTGTCGACCTGCCCTGACGTGCGGGGCCACCAATTAGGAAAATCACGTCCACCCAGGCGAGGGTGCTTCTCTGGGTGCTGGGCCCCATCGTTGCTCATTGTCGCTTGGTTCGGCGAGTACAGATTAAGGAGGGTGCGCCGAAGATCCGGGTGCTGGTTCTGTCAATGCGGTCCCACCGATCCAGGGAGTCATCATTCGTGGTTGACGCAAAACGAAGCAGACAAAAGAGCAAACCCTGTGGGTGTACGTGTAAGTGGCACGAACACCAGATGATTGCAACCCTGCCGAGCAGACCGGACGTCCGAAACTGAAACTCCGAGAAAAACAATGTGTGGGTCTGATGCGATAGCAGTCCGTGGTGTGGTCTTCCCAGTCTTCGCGTTGAGTACTCAGAGACCGGAAGGCAGTGACGCGGAACTCGTTGCATAGAACCATCGGTAACAGTGAGTCTTCCTGAGAACAGGGCGTTTCAGTACGTAGAAGGCCGCAAGGATCGTCCCAGTTGCCGCTCATGGGGGGGCTCATCGTTGGACAATCGTTCATTCGGGGTGTGGATGAATACACAGGCAATGGCTGTGCCCGGCGTGCCGGATGTAAATCATGGTTATTGGTGCCGGACTTCCGATGTGACCCCAGTTGCGCCATGAAACCCCGTCGGCTAGGAAGGAAAACAAGTTTGTTATCGGGATATGAGTGGTTGGCCACTGGGTGGGGGCTTCGACGTTGGGATGGAACGTGGAATTCTCAGGATGATTGGACGTGGACATGGCGTCTGGGCCCCCTCTCTGGAAACGCGCGCCGAACGGTAATACCATTCAGAGTAGCCCCCACCAGGGGTTGGCGCCCTCTCAGAATCCGACTCCCGAGCACGCGTATCAGAAATCGAAGAAGGAAGCGATTAATTGCCTCGTTTTTGGCACCGGGAAGGGGCAGGGAGAGTCGCTGCCAGAGTATGCGAAACGCGCGCGTCGGTACGTGTTCGGGTCAAGACATTCTGTTGGCGATTTCTTTGCCGGCTGACCGTGATGAGGGGTATCGCGTAGTAGTCGGTGCCTATTAATCCAAGATAGATAGATAACCTCGATGCCCGATGCTCGTCGGAAGCCAGGCCAGAAGTCTGACACCGGTCACCGAGGACGACAGAAATCTGAGCGTATCTGTTGAGAACCGTGGAGCGACCACCCTGGGTGCTTCCCACCAAACGTTCTCTCATCGTGATTCGTGACCTAACGGGTTTCTTTTTTTCTTTTCCGTGCTGAGAGGAGCGCCGTGTCTGCGATAGGGTTTGACGTGGCTTGCCCGTTGCGAAGAGGCGACTGAATTGGGAGGTTTGCCGCCTAGACCTTGGGACCATCCAATCACCTCGCAGGAGTAACATTCCAGCTGATGTGTCCCCCCGACCGAGTGGGACAGTGATCTGGCATCACCCAGACGCCCACCGCCCGACAACTCGGCGGCACGATCGCTTTTTTTTTTTCCCTTCTCTTTCTGCGAAATTTCTCTTCGTGACACCCTTTTTTATTATTATCTATTTTGTTTTTATTTTCGTATTTCGCCATCGATATCGGTGACCGGGTGTGATGCCTGGCTGCCCGTCGTGATTTCCCAAGTGATAAGCCAATTCCCGCTTCCGACCCTTCCCCCCCTGATCGATTGATTCGCGTTGCGGTAGGAGTCGGTGGGCTTTCGCTGCATACGCAACGAGCGCCCTCGTCACGACCTTTATCCGGTGGCATTGACGGTAGCACCCTCGATTTTCTTCCATGCACAACTGTCGACGAGCTGTGCCATGTATTACATCTCATCTGTTGCCACTGCAATCAGAACCGTTACGGAGAGACTCATTCGAACTCGTTGGGCTCATTCCCTGATCCCTGGGATTCACGGTCCTCTTCCACGCGAGACTGCACGGTTTCGTCCAATGCCGTCATCGATTCAGAACTAGTCGGTCCGATGATCCAGAGCCTTACGAGCACTCAATTGGTGTCGATTTGAAAATCCCTTCCATTTTATCGGAGGCCCGTGAGATTGCAAATGTCCGCGCATACAGCTACTGTACAAGTCGGCAAAAACACGTTCTAGAGTCGGTACCTCGAGACCTTGCCAACGGCTGGCGGTGATCGGTATTCGACATCCCCCTTCTTTCTCCCCGGTGTGCTGTCGTTATGGCTATTTCTTTCTTCCCCTGGGCGAGGCCGCGCTGTGGTGGATTGCTATCGGTTCTCTTGAGCAGTAAACTTTCCGAGGGTCCACAGACTCGGTCGTGAGCAGAGAACGACCGACGATCCCTTTGCGAACGTCCGAGGGAGGGATGGTATCACGTGGCGGCGCCTCCTCTGACCCAGCCTCCCGCACCCACGTTCCCCACGTTCTGGTCTTCCTCACAAGAAGTGTTCAGGTTTAGCCCTCCATCTCCAGTCGGATTAAATGTGATTGAACCCCGCCGTAATGTCCACAGAAAATGAGACACCGAAACGTCAAAGCAAAACCGCACCTTTCCCAGCTCCACGAGGGTGAAGATCTTGCCGAAGGCCTCGCAGGGTCTCGCTCCAGCTCGCTCCCCTGCTCGCTTGCGATGGTGCGCGTAGGATGTGCTTCGATTAGGTGGTAGTTAAGTAGACTGTTTGATTTCCTGTCACGCACTCACCCGGGGTCAAAACTACAACATTGCCCCCTTGAACGGTAAAGGCCTTTCATTTCGCATTGGGGCCGTTGCACGGAGTCGAAGATCCTTCACCATCAGGTTGGTAGAGGCGGTGGTGGGCCACGAACTGGTGAGCGCCTCCTTTGGGCGAGGAAGTCTCTAGAAGTCTGGGTGGGTGAGGAAACGACAGGGAAACCACGAGGACCAATACGATTGGGTACCATCTTTGATATGCCAGGTCACGATTTCTGCGTAAGCATGGGTGTGAACGTTGAACACAGTCCCATAGAGCGGCACTTCACAGCCGACGCGGAACCGGACCCGAGGATTGTTCTAGACATGGCCATGGTAAGTAAGAATGTCGAGCGATATCCAGTGGTGTGGCTTCCAGAGATTCGGCCGATCCAATCGCACTCTTTAGATACAAAACAAAGGCACATCATTCGCGGACCCGAACCGCAGCATATTGAAGAGCTTCCTCGGGTGAATTGAAACTCCCTCATGCCACCATCAAACAAGGGGGGATGAGATAACGAAGGGCCGGGTACCGTCTGTACACATCTTTCGCGGTTCTCGAAAGGTCAGGGGCGATCCTGTTTATCTCGCGTACGGGTAAATCCGTGCCTGCTGGCGGTTATGACTGCGGCTACTTACCTCCACGACGGGAAGCGAGGGCAACCGCACCGTGTAATTCACCAGCAGGGTGGGTTGGGTTTATTGACAGGTTGGGGGCGCTCAGGTCCGCGCTTTCTCCCGATTCGTTCCCAAAATGACAGGATGCCATGCGCTGGGGTGGAGACACAAGTACATATTGCAGGGCCTAGAGACGGGTGTCAAGGATGCTCCAAGAGTGTGAAGCGACGAGTGCCAGGGGCTGACGGTTGACTGGTCACGGGTTAAGGTGTGATTGAAACGACTGTAGAAGATCCGCGCATCCACGCAGAAGGAATAAGGGAGGGAGAGAAAGTCTGGCCACCCAAAGGCATCATTACGTCGTCTTGTCCAGCAGACTCGGCGGTGGCTGCTGCGGACCCGGTTCCTTGGGAAGATCTGGCTGCGAATAGACATTCCTGGTCGGCCATGACGCGGGCGTTCCACAAGAAACTGTGGGTGGAGATTGATCAACCTCGGTTGCCTTCACCAAGATCCGACTGTTGCCCTCTGCTGTCGCTGCTGATAGGGGCAGCCGGACGGACAGAACCGGTGGTGCAGAGTTCGCAGGCTCGGCGAAGCATCCCCATGAGTCGGGTGAGGAAAACGAGGAAAGGACGGAGACACGCGCCTGGTGACGGTCACGGGAATGACGCACTTGGGCGCGGGAGCCTCAACCTGCTGCGGCCCGGATCCCAGTCACCGGGCAAGCACAGATAACGACAACTTGCACGCAATGGCCACTCGAGGGATTGGAATCGCAGATATCCCAGTCGAGCTCTTCATCGACAATGTTCTCCCTTTCTGCGAAGCCAGGGACGTGTTTTCTCTTGGCTGCACCAACAAGTTCTTCGCCCTCGTCACGACGGACGATATGTTCTGGAAGCGAAGGCTGGCAATCGATTACAACTTTACGGGGTCAGAGACGGCCAGGACGAGTGGTTGGAAATTCATCTACCAGAGATTAAGAAAACCACGAGTTTTCGTTTGGGGGTACGTGATATTTTCGAAGTTCTGCCATGTTACGAGGGTGCTCATTTGACCCTTCACGCCGTCGTCCGCCGATGCTCACGCACGTCCAATCGATAACAATCATTCAGTGAGAAGGACAAAGGTCGACTTGGGTTGCCACAGTTTCCAAGAACGACCCTTTCGGATGTTCCTTTTCCTGTCGAACTTGACCTTCAAGGTGCCCGCGTGGTCAGTCTAGCGGCGAGTGGAATGTTAGTGTGGATCCCGCTCTTGGCCTCTGAAAACCACCACCATATCTTATTGTTTACGAATCTCTCCTAGGGCTTTCCACGCTCTTGATGCTGACGGAAGTGTGCATGTCTGGGGTAAGCGCCATCTCCATCGTTTCCATTTCACGCCAAATATTCACAATCTATTGCGACGATCTCCTCAGGCACGCTGAATGGGACTTCTGTCGCATTAAGACGAGATGGCTTCTCGGAACCCCACAAAACAGCCTCGACACCCCGGAAGCTCCTGCTGCCGGCTCCAATACGCAGCATCAGGTAAACAATACCTTCATCAGCGCACGGAATAGAATTCGCGCAAACGTTTCTTACATCCTTTATTCCAGCTGCGGTAGGTTACATGCCATGACTTTGGACGCCAACTCCACGGTCTGGAACTTCAGGAGTTGGGGCAGGCCGTTCCGGCTCGTCTCCCCTTCGCTTGACTGCTCATCTCCGGAGACGACACCGGCCCAGATCGAATGCGGCTGGGCCTTTTCCACTGTTCTTACGAAAGCCGGAGACGTGTATGCATGGTGGCCATTTGGAGGTGCCCTCGAGGAACGGTATCGACGGACTATGGCTGAACTGGACAGAGATGAGTCTACGATGGCCATCGCCGACGACAATACGAGGACCATACACTGCCACACCTGGGAAATCGACTATGATCCTGTCAAGCTCCCAGTCCTTCCTGACCTGCCCGACCTGCTTGCTACCGGACTGCCCAGGGAAGAGCTCAAGAAAGAAACTAAATTGATCAAGATAGGAGCTTTTGACAATTGCCTCGTCGGGTTGACGAATAAGGGTCACGTCCTCAAGATCGATGGATTGACCGACGAGGATTCCGTTCAGATCTGGCGTTATGTGAGTGAAAAAACTGAGGTAATCTGATAACCTTTTCTTAAGCCACAACATACAGTTGCCGAACTACTCCGAGATAGATAATGTCAAGAATCATTCAGCCTTCCGCACGACCACAGGCGACGATGGCCAGGAGAAACCACCCCGGGTGGAGTTGTCGTCAGACACCATGCTTATCACCCATGTAAGCTACATCGCTTCGACGCTCCTCGAAGTCTGTGTCTAATATCTCTTCACACCCAGGTTTCTGCCCATTTCAACTCATTCTTTGCCTACTCATCCTCGATGGTTTTGAAGGGAGAAATCGAGACTACCCCAGAAACCCTTCCAATCGTCATCCCAGAGCTTCAGAACATATCTGTCATCTCTGTGGTCCTTGGTGACTACCACTTTGGTGCTCTCACCTCTTCCGGGAAACTCCTCACGTGGGGCCATTACTCCAAGGGGGCCTTAGGTCTCGGAGACCCTGGAAAACTTCCCGTTGGATCTTCTGGAGGGTTCGCAGAAGAGGGACGGCGAGTTCGAGCCCAAACCTTGGGTCACGGGTTCCCGCCCGACGTCACGGTTCCTTCGGAAGTGAGGTTTGACCACGGGTTGAAGGCTGAGGGAAAGGTCGAGAGGTACTGTTTCGCGGCAGGTGCGAGCGGATGGCATACAGGTGCCCTGGTCATCGACCTCGCGGGGGAAGATGTTCCGCCAGAAGATCTAAAGCAACATTTCGAAATCGCGTCACCGCGCGAGACAGGGCCCGGTCGAGGACGGTGGGTGGGGCGTGGTCGCGGGTGGCTTAATCGCCCCCTTCCCGGGGTCCACATGCCACCACCAGGGGGGGCTTCCACACAAATAAGCTAGTGATCTCACATCCCGAGAGTTTAGCCACTCAGACCATTCATGACCCCTAGCCGGGCCGTCGGACGTAACAGAATAATGATGTAGAATCACCGAGTTAAGCTACGCTCCACCTGATGTCGCAGCACATCGCTTAGTCCAGAGAATGAGGCCCCCTGATTAACGAGGAATGGAGAGTGTCCGTCGCTTAGCGAGCAGTCAAACTTCTGATGAGCTTAGGGATAGTGTATGTTCTTTACCCGCACGCCTTGATTTTACCCTTGGTTATTTTAACTGAGGGATTGGTCTTCGTATGTGTTGATCACACGTAAATCCGTGGACCAATGCTAGATGGGGGAGGTGTTGGAGAGGGGAGCAGATCAGACGAGCCGGGTATCGGTGCAGAAATTGGCCGAGGGCGGATAACCTAGTGGGTAGGTGATGGTGCAAGCAGCATGAGACACGAGACGGGGACATCACAGGTGAAGGTGAACGTTTGAACTCTCCCTGCAAGATTGGATGGATCTATACGGTGTTCTGGTCCTTGAGGGGAAACTCTGGATTTGATTACCTCCCAACACGTGTATCACACGGCGACTGTAGGTAGCGAGGGGATGTGAAACTTAGCCGCAGCCTCGTCGAACAGGTCAGCCTTCTCCGAAACGTCCTTTACAGAAGGATGGTTCGGGAACTCTTGTGTCAGTTTGCTGCATGATATAGTTTGAGCCATGGCACAGGTGGGGAAAGACAGCAAACGACACGTCGGAACGCACCTCCACCATTTGTCTCCCTCGCCCTTCTCCGATGGCTTCAAAGTTGTAGCGACAGCGTGCGCTGCGACGGTTTCATCGTCCGCGCCTCCTTGACTGATAACTTCCTCCAGATCCGACCTTGCCTCGGCGATTTCCCCACGCAATAACCTCGTCACCCCTCGCGCAGTGAGCAACTTCGTTGAAGATAGAGAAGGGTTCGCCAACTGTTCGGAGTAGAAGGAGTTAGAATCCGAGTACCCTTCTTTCCCGGTAACGAGGTTGATCGTGGATTCGATCAACTGAAGGAGGAGGTCATCCTCTGCCCATTTCTTCGATTTTTCGTATTCCTTCTTTGCTAGGTCTGGTCTGTTGATGGAGAGGAAGATCTGGACGATTAAGGCGACCCTGTGTCCCAAAGAATAGAGGTGAAGGCACTAGTTGGGCAGACACGGAGGAACACGTACGCTTCGACGCTACTCTCTCCGTTTTCTCCACCCAGTCCCAGCGTCTCCAAAGCTTCTTCAACCTCACCTGCCCTGGCAAACGCGGTTCCGGCGAGGACTCTCACCAACCACTTATCATTTTCGCTTGCCTCTAAATCATCTCCCTCGATCTCAATGCTCAAATCTCTCAGCTCCTCTAGGGCAGCTTCTGCCCCAGAATTCTCGCTGGACGGCGGGGTTGTGGCTGCAATGTAGCGAGCCAAAGAGGAAACTGCTCTGATCGTCACGTCTTCAGAGTCTGTTGGGAGGAGGGAGAGGGCTGTGGAGGAGTTGTTGAGGGCCAGGTGTGAGCGGGCTTGGTAGATGAGAGTAGGGATGTAGTCGGGCGACGATTGCGGTGGGAGTGTGAGGTTGATCAGGGTTTTGTATGCGCCTATATTTTTTGAGAGATTACGAAGACTTAGAGAGTGGGGGATACACGGAAGTGCGAACCGAGGAAGAATTGCTGTCTAACGTGGTACAGTTCAGAAGAGTCCATCGTGTTTGGGGAGATATCGTGGGCGTTGAGGTTAGGATGGAGCTTGATTTAACATGCAAACGCGTTCTCCTTTGACCGACGTGTCTCTATTCCGCGTCACGGTTTACAGGCCTCCAAAATGGACCCATTCCCTTGCCTCACCCTCTTCTTGCGCGTTGGGCTTTTAGGTAGCTTGCTTCCTCTAACAGAAACCCCGACGTGTCTGAAAACCATAGTTCTGCCGGCGGTAAGATCGGTGGAGACTAGGCTGAGTGGCTCTCTCCGGACGGATTTTCTTGATTCTTCTGTTATTTCATGCGGTTGGTCTAGGTTTGCCTCCAGGTCCAAATCACACAGCTCAAGGCGCAATGCGGCAGCCTGATAGACTCACTCAAGATGCCGTTGTCTGAATCGTGACGGGGTTGCCTTGTCGAACAGTGGGGGCCCGAAGCTAGCTCTGGATCCCCCAACTCACCGTCACCGCTCTGCTCTGCCACGTTGGGATTGAAGAATCTCCGCTCTATAAAGTTCTAGAGACGGAAACTCCGGAGCGCTTCACAGATTAACAACTGGGTGCTGAGCCTTGAGTGTCCACAGGTCTTCTACATGCGTATCAGTGTGGACGTCCGCGTTAGCTGACATTGTGGTGTGGGAAATGCACAATGTGTCCCCACGACAACCGTTTTCGTCGATTTAGCCTCCAAGGGTGTTTCTGGATCTCTGTTTACCCGCAACCATTTATCGAAGTGCCACCTGGTTTCTCGTGGTTCTCTTGCTCGGGAGGCGTGGGTGTGTGGTGTACGTAAACCTATGGTAGACGTCGCCCGCGGCACAGTGGGTCTTAATGAGTCTGGGGGTTGTGTTCGATCTCCCTCAAGTCACGGCTCCCTGGATCTCCAAAAGCAGCCATCTCGTTGAAAGCTGTCAGTCCGATAACCCTGTTCTCCACACTATTTTCTACTTTATCGTACCTCTTGGGCATGCGTCAGCGTGGGGCCCGACTTCGGAAACACAAAACCTCCAGCGGGCTTTTGGTCTTTCAACTTTAAAATCCAGAAGGCGTATATTACCGTCCCCCCGTCGGATAACGATACATGGATCGTACGGAATTCCTGAGTGTGGTCAATAATGTAGGAGGGCTTCGCCAATGGAACTGCTTCTGTGGTTACTGGCTACTTGGGGTCGATCGTGAGGACCTTTTGTGGTACGCAAGTTCAACTGGCGTAGCGCGAGCCACATTGGAAGACGAGTCACCTTTTCTCCACATAATTACGGGTATCCCAGTGGTCGTATGATACCAACATCGTATCAATTTATCCCTTCATCCGTATATCTTGGACCTTCTCGTGGGTACGCCTGGGATCCACTTGGACGAAACAATCACCCGCCGCTAGAGACGTTTTTCCCGGTCGTTTTGTTTGATGTATTGGTGGTATCTCAGTAAGAGCCTATCGAGTTCGTAGTGACGCGACCTGTTAAACGGATGTCGACTACGGTCCGGCTTACCAGCGACTACTTTCTCTGTAAAAAAAATCTGTGGCTCAAATTCATCCACCAAAATTAAAATTAAGTCGGTTTGTGTCGCCTTTCAGGTAAGTGCGCACTTTCAGTGTCCCACTTTGTCAGTTCAGTCCAGTCGTTTTTCAACCGGACTTGTGACTCCAATCGGTTTCAACTGTATTTCATTCGCTACGTTTTTAGTGTTTCATCGAACAGTCAAAGCAAGCAACCTCGATGGAATGCCATAAACCATGTTCGTATCAAATCATGCGACGAAGGATAAAAGCGGACAGATAACACAGGACGCGGATAAAATACAAGGGTCGAGACAAATTACGGAACGATACGCGCGAGCAAAGGAAGTGAAATGGCGATAGCAACGGGGTCAAGATGTTTGTGACTCGCGGGAAGCTATGTCCCAAGAAATTAGGACAGTCGTCAATGCATGATTCAGTCCCTTGAGGTTTGAAGTTAGTACGCGCAGAAAGTAGTACGATCGGGAAAACCCACTCTTGCACAGTATTGCTCGGTTCGTAAGGCAAAGACTAGCCCATCTTCGCCTCTATCCGCTGGAGGAACTTTTTACAGTCCTTCACGTCATCCGCGGCCCCGATCTCCTCAAAGGCCCCGATGGCGCGCAAAACCTCGGATTTTGCCTCTTCGAATCTCTGTTGTTTGTACCACGAGCGAGCCTGCAGCCATATCATGTGACCCAGATAGTGGAGATTGTTGAGGGTGTATTCCTTGCCATGTTCGATGTGAACTTGCGCGTCATCAAATCTGCGTTCATCGAGAAACAGATCTGTTAGGGCGAGATGAATGAGAGACTGTTCATCGTGCCAGTCGAAAGAAGACGCTGTCTCCAGTGCTGCCTCGTAATGTTGGATGGCCTTCTCTGTCTCGTCCTGGGATTGGTGCAGCATGCCAAGCAGGCGGTGACAACCCCAGATCGTATACTGAGCGCCCTCGTTCAGGGCGAGATCGATTGCGCGGAATAGGGTCTCTTCCACGGCGTCAACCCCTTCACTATCAAACAAGAACGCACTAAGCGTCTGCAAACACTGTGCTTGTCCCAATGTGTCATTGAGCTGTTCATAAATTTTGAGTGCTTCCTCTGCCTGTTGTTTCCCTTCATCGAATCCAAGCCTTGAGTTTACATCCGATAGGAACCGCAATGTCCGAGCAACCTCGCGGTCATCCCCCCTCCCTCGAGAGAGTCTCAAGCTGTGAGTGAGGAGCCTTTTGCACTCCCCACGATTCCCAACCGACTTGAATAACTCTGCGAGGTTGTCTAAGCATTTTGGTTTCAAGGGTTGACCGTCCAGGAGTCCTTCGACCTTCGACCTAAGTGCTGTGAGCCGTGGTTTATGGAAATTGAGGTGACTCATGAAGCCAGCGCAAGCGTCCCAGACATCGCGTGAATCTCCATCTATTGTTGTGAAGATGTCAAGCAGATGCTCCACATTCACGTCCTCCGACGTAATCCATCTCGCTTCCTTGTAGCTCGGCTTCTCGTAATCGACCTCAACCGACAACCGCCGGAAATAATACTCCTTGGTTGCGCAGAGGAGTGGGGATGACAGTGGGTCCTCAGGATGGAGATAATCCCGAAGCGGCGCCAGCATCGTGAAGAATCCACCGCTTCGGTACGTCAGGGAAAGCATGTGGAACTTGTCGAAGATCTCGGTTACATCGGAAATCGTGGGAAACATGTCCTCGAGCTTGTCCTCGTCGACACCTTGAGGGTAGAAGGCAACGACTTCGAGGAGTCCTCGGGCGTCGGGGCCAAGTTCTTGAAACATTGGGGAGGCGAGAGAAAGTTCGATTGTGGTGGCGAGGCTCTTCTTATGTGCCGTCTTCAATACCCCCGTTTGCCACCGCTCCCACTCCTTCGCCAATCGACTGGTGTCCCATCTGTTCTGACGCATGGCTGTGGCTAACAGGGTGATCGAAAGCGGGTGGAAGTCGAGCCGTCTCAGAATGTTGTCGACCAGATCGGACCGTTTGGCGTGCTTGCAGATGCCGTAGAACGTGTCGCGTGCGGCGTCGACCGACAGCGTCGGAATGTCGATCAGCTCGCAGCTGGAAGGGACGGTCGAGATACGGGAGGTGATGAGAAGCCAAACATTCCTGAACTGACTCAGTTGCTCCACCGCGGCATCGATTTCCAAAGACTCTGGTCCGTGAGGATCGAGAATGGATTCTGCGTTGTCGAGAACGACGAGTATCTTCCTGGAGGATAGGAATGGCCGGAGGGGAGACAGATCTTCGGGGTTCCTAATGCCCGCACCGATGACGTTGGAGAGCCGATCGAGGAAACCGGTGAGTGAGGCGGGGAACTGGTCGCAACGGATGAACCGACGATTGTCGCCAAACTGTTGCTTGACGCGATAGTCATGAAGAACGGTTAGCGCGATGGAGGTCTTGCCGATCCCGCCGGTACCGATGAGGGCGAGGGGAGTGAGATCTTGCATGAAACCAACAATCTGTTCGACCAATTCGTTGCGTCCGAAGAAGGTCCTCGGGGCCTCGGGTGGGGATTCACCAGATATGTTAGATGCGGGTGGGAGATGCTGAATCCATCGGTCGGGTTGAGCGTTTACTCGGGAGGAGATAAAGTGGGGATGGCACTCACAGACCGATCTTGGTTGTCGGGCTCTTCCCGACTCTTTAAAATCTCACGATGAATGTCGGAAATCATGGTCTGGGAGTTGTCGACACTGCGTTGAACGTCTGAAACAATGTCCCGTGTGTTCGCGACATCGAGGTGAATATCGGAGACTGTGTTGAGTATGCTCGTGGCGTAATCACGAACGTCGGTGAGGGTGACATCGATGTTCAGCGCAAGTTCAGTCTGAGCTGACAGTCAGGCCTCAGGACTTGTCGACCAGGGGCGACGGAACGCACATTAAAGACAAGGATGACTCTATTTAGGTTCAACCTCCAGGCGGCGATTGCCTGGCTGTCGTTCTTCGCGTGAAGAGATCGAGTGATTACATTCCTTTGGGCCCTCCGTTCGATGATCTTGCTTCGGAGGTCTGCCACAGTCCTGCGATTAGACCGATAGCATCGTCAGTGAAACATCCTGCATCCAGATCGACCACCGCCAGTTTAACTCACGTCGTCAGCTCCCCGATCGCGTCACACATGGAACCGTCGAGTTCGTTCAATTGTTTCCCCCTGAGCCCCCGGCTGAGGGCGGTACAGACACTGGCACAGGCCAGTCCAAGTTCGACGTAATCTGTCTCGTTTGCCATAGAGTCCTTTCTGCATTTTAGCCTGCGTTCGACACTGAGTGGAGGGAAACGGACTTTAATCATCGTGAGGATCTCCTTGACGGTAGTAAAAGGAGCCTTGACTGGTTTGATGTTTGAGATCTTCTCCGCCACATCCAGGGCCACGATGGCCAATTTTAACGAGGAGATAATATCTTGTTGGCCTTTCTCTCGTTTGGTGTTGGGGTCCATGGTTTGAGAGTCAACGTGGTACGAGATAACGTTGTGGCCGGGAGGGGGCGAGGCAGAATCGGAACCCCGATAATGACGAGCGGTAATCATTGTTGGCAATACATCAAACACGCGACAAGGCCACGAGGGAAACTGCTGCCATAAGTAACTTGATGTGGTTGAGGGAAATGTTCTCCGGTGTTCATGAACTTCCGTTCATGCACTATAAATCATGCCACTTCATCCCTCGACACTCGGTTCACTTCTGGCTCCCGTTACTGGTCAGATGTCAGGAATTGGGCGTGGGCATAGATCGTTTCCAGTGGCTCTTCGTCGCGCAGACCAACGATTGCGGTGATTTAACCCAATTCTTGAAGTCTCGGGATTCTTAATGCTTCCTCTCCCTGTTGTCATCCCCGTCGATGAGACCAAGACGAGTGCTTGAGCCCAGTAGGAGCCGCAATGTCCGAGCAACCTCGCGGTCATCCCCATTCTCTCTCGGTAGTCTCAAGGCACGAGCTCCGAGCCTTTCGTGCTGCCCAAAATCGCGGGCCGTGTGGAATATCTGTGGCATTTCGACTTCGAGGGTTGATCGTCTGGAGTCCCCCAAGCTTTGGCCTCTGTGCGATGGGCTGCGGTTTATGAAGATTGGGGTGACTCGTGAAGCCAGCGCAAGCACCCCAGACACCATACGAATCCGCGTGAGACTGTCCGCCGGACCACCGTCCACAACGTCGGGACTTCAATCAGCTCGCAGTGAGAAGGTACGGCGGAGACTCTGGGGGAGGTAATCGGAAGCCAAACATTGTTGAACCGACTCGGTTCCTCGGCCAGTTTAAATTCCGAAGACCCTGGCCCATGTAGATCAAGAATGGATTCTGTGTTATCAAGAACTATGAGTATCTCGGAGGATGGTTCTTGACGTCCGCGCCGATGACGTTGGAGAGCCGACGAAGGAGGTGGGCAGGCGATGCGGGAAATTGGTCGCAACGGATGAACCAACAGTTTTTTCCGGACTCTCGTTTGACCTGTCGGTTTGCCAGGTCTACCTCCCTGAGGGGGACGGCCCACTGTCGAGCAGAGAGGGTTACTGTCCCAATAACCAGACGCTTATTTCCCTGTTCTGAGCTGGTTGTGTTCTAGGTGCCAGCGAGGGGTACGAAACGTATAGCTACTTCGGTTCGAAAAGACCTCTGTCGGGCCCTAATTGACCCACCTCTCGTTCATTCTTCCACTAAAAAGTCCCAAGAGTAAATCGGAATCTATCAAACCAAAATCCGGGCACAGATCCCGTTCCCCAGCTTCGACTCCAAATAAGGGGGTGCAAACCCTCTGCAGCGAATTCGACGGCACAAACATCGGTGGTTCATACACAGCTCCTTAGTCTGCTCATCTCCGCGAGCTTCATCACGCGCATTTTACTCGGACGCTCACCGTGTAGCGAGTCTATCTTCCATTACAAATCGCAATAAATGCCAGTAGGCACAGGTACCATGAACCAAACAAAAAAAATCAAGTAGACT
>QFEV01000281.1:0-17158 GCA_003316405.1 Thelephora aurantiotincta
CCCTTGAGCTTTCGGGTGATCAACGTCCTGGTTGCCCAGGCTATACAGGCGACGCGCGTCAATCCACATGTACCCTTTCCGAAGTATTCGCTCAGATCTCTACTCACGGCAACCATATGACACATAGAGGCGGTAACGGTCTAGAATGGGGCGCATTAAGCTTTTGACGAAAAGCGAATTTCGGTGGTCGTACCCTTTTCCGGAGGGAATTTGCCACCTTTCTGGATGAAATTTCTGAAGGAGGAGGGCACCCGTTTGAACGATCCATCGGGTCCGGCCATCGTATTTGCGGTGTCGGACTGGCCAGAGACATCTCGAGACATCGTTCGTATCTGCCAACAGTTGGAGCTTGTGAGAGGAGCTGCAAGGAGAGTTAGCCCAACGAGAGGTGCTTTATGTGTCGCTGATAAATCTAGCGCCTGCGGAGTTACACGGTCATACAGTGCTCAATTTTATTCACAGTGCTCCGGGATGTACAGTGCCGGGCCATACATGCAAGTTGTTTATGCCCACGACCGCGAGGGAGTGGGTCTTGGGGCCCTAATTCTCATCTGCTGTGCGGAAACCTTATTTTTCACTTTTTGAAATCGTTTTTCCCCACGGTACTTATGCAGTTAGACCCCTCTCCATTCGCGTCCAGGCCTCGCCATTCGCCGACGCCGGCCTTCATGGCTCTCGTGATTAGTCTCCTCCTCCCCCAGCAACTCACTATGTTCCTCCTTGGCTTTGCCGATGGCAAACCTGCAAAGTTTAAAATTGATCGTTTGTATCCTCAATCTGTGGTCTCAATACAATCGGCACCGTTGCGCATAACACCTTGTTGTTGGAACACTCACAACTTCGTAGCGTTCCGCTTCACATATATTCATTCCCTCGTGCAGTCTTCGCTTTTATCTCGTGCACTGAGATTTATTCGTTTCTATCTAGAACAACCACTGTGCGCATATCCAGCTCACAGACTCCTCTTTTGTAACAGAGCACCGTTTATTTTAAGACGTGCATTGGAAATGCGTCAGCCCCAAATGATTTGGACATGAAGGTCGTGATTGTATCACACCGGACTCGTGGTCACTCCAATCGTGAAACTCGCGGTCAGTGCTGCAACTCGCACCACAGGCACGACGACACCCCTGGTGCATTTTGCGAGGGTATGCTACTCGGTGCTTTATAACGTAGACCGAGCGGATAGGCAGCGACTCGAAGTGCACCCGCAATTTGATCTCTTGTGGATATCCCTCACAAACCAACGTGCTAGTATGAGATGGTGCGAAGGGACCAGCCTGTTAGAATTTTACGCTGTTGTTCCTCGCTACCGATTAAGGGGCCACATGCTCCCGCCGAGACGTAGTATAAGATAGCCACCCCGTTCGCTTTTGTCCTCTCTCCTTAGTCGCAAGTCGCTCTTACTCTACTGAGGATACGTCTATCATCTAGTTTGCCTAGAATCTAACAGAGTCGTGGGTGTTGCCGCCTGCCGGCGCTGTTGCTTATTTGCGGTCGTCTCGAACTCGATCTAATGTTGGGGTCGTACACTTTCGACTAACATATAGCCGATGGAAAACAAAACACCCCACGAACGTTGCTAGACTACGTTTCAACACACCATATAGATACAACCCAGGTCTTACAACCGCAAAGCACCAAAATTTGCCGGAGGCAAACTGTGCGTGGTGAGCGGTTTCAACATCACCTGGTATTTTTTTGGTTTTGTCGACTCTTGCTTGGATAGCGTCGAAGTATGCAATCGTTGGGTGTGAACGTATGCCGCGAACAACCAGTTAGCCTGTTGCCTTCACTCAGATTATCTTCGGTTCCCTCTGGGGATTTGAGAAAGATAATAGCGGGATGACCATCCCTCGACATAGGTGTAGGACGAGGAACCGAGTCCGGTGAGAACGATGGGATAACATGTGACCCCCACGAGTTAGCCTTTAACGTGGAGCGAAAGCCAGGGGCGGATGGCCAAGAAGATTTCGATACAGGCCTGCCTTAACAATGCGTCGAAGGGCTGTTTCTCGGTGGCGGCGCTCATTGCAGGAGCGACTGAGTCCACAGAGTAGCACGTGAGAGAAAGACAGAACGAACCCCCATTGGGCCGGGAAAAGGATACCAGCTGTCGATAATCCTCAAGGCTTGAAGCGAGTGAACAATCTCGCCCGGCCTCGAGATTTGATTATCGGCGCCAATTTTACGTGGACGGGAACCGGAGTTGCCCGAGCCCTCGGAATCGACATCTACGCCCGTCTCGCTGTTTGCCATAACAGAGCAGACAGGTAGCACCGTCTTGCATTCAAACAAATTTTCTCGTCGGATTAAATGTCTGCCTGCTTGTGTAAATGGATATGCATACTTGGATTAAAGCCTGTCCCATCGCAGAACGAGCCATGTTGCCCGATCACTGACGTCAATTAGGATTTGTAGGGTGACTGCGACTTCGTGGCAATCGTGACATCGCCAGGCCAGAATATAGACCATCAAAACGACGCATGGGATGTGCATTCCCAGAACAGATGTAGCGAGAGATATGATCGTACGTGCAAGATAAGGCATGGGTGAAGGACGAACGCGTGGTCCACAATGGAACAACACATGAGCGGGGAGGACGAGAAGAGAAAAGGGCAGTAGGGGTAACGAAGAGCATAACGGGGGGCAGGGCGAGGGGGCAAGGTGTGAACTACTTGGGGAAGGATATGGCGAAGAGAATCGAGTACGCCGACGCTCCTATGTTCCTGGATTTGTGATGGAAGGTCAATATTCGATACGAATAGGAAGTAGAACCATTTCGGGGGACTCACAAACGCATTGCAAATCATATCCTTCCCTCGATCCACCGAAGAAGCGATCTGCAGCGCTCCAGGTCAACCGTAGCCCCGATTTTCTCATAAATTTCGATGGCACGCAATGCCTCGGATTTCGCCTCCTCATACTCCCGTTGTCCACCCCAGAGTCTGGCCTGCAGCTCTATCATGCAACCGAGAAGGTATTCGTTATCGATGATGTGCGACTTGGCGTGTTCGGCATGGGACTGAGCGTCATCAAATTCGCCTTCGCGGAGGAACAGCCCGGAAAAGTTGTAGTGAATCCAAAATAGTTGAGTGTGCCAGTCGGACTGGGCGGCGTCGAGGGCCGCCTGGAAATGGGTGATGGCCTTCTCCTTGTTTCCCATAGCTTTATGTACATTGCCAAGGAGACGATGACATTGGGAGACCTGAAATTGTTCGCCCTGACCCAGGAAGAGATCGAGCGCGCGAGAAGCAGCTTCTTCTGCGGTGGCGTACTCACCAGATTCGCACCACACCCAAGCGAGGGAGCTCAGGCACCGTGCCTGTCCCTGTGCGTCACCAAGCCGCCCACAGATTTCTGACGCTTCTGTCGCTTGCTGTATCCCTTCCTGGTAGAGGCCGAGTAGCCGGTTCGCATCAGATAAGTACCGTAATGTTGCAGCAACTTTAGCATCGTTCCCCTCCTTTCTCCACAGCTGCAAGGCATGTCCAAGAAGATTCTTGTACTCCCGATGGTTCCCGATCCAATTGAACAACCGCGAGAGGTTGAACAAACAGTCCGCCTTGGAAGGATGGCTATCTGGGAGCTCGCGAATCTTCGGGCCCAACACAACAAGACGCTGTTTGTGCCAATAAAGGTGAAGCGCGAAGGAAGCACAGGCATCCCACACATCACCCGCGTTTACGTCGACCGTTGTGAAGACATCGAGCAAGTGTTCAACATTCACGTCCTCCGACACGATCCATCGCGCTTCTTTAAATCCTGGTTTGTCGGGATCAAGGTCGATCGACAGGCGGGTGAAGTAAATTTCCTTGGTCGCACAGAGGAGTGGAGATGATTTGGGGTCCCTGGGACGGAGGTAGTCTCGAAGTGGTGCTAGCATCATGATGAACCCATCACTCCGATACGTTAGGGAGAGGATGCAGAATGTGTTGATGATGCTCGTTCTGTTCGAAACCGTTGGAAACAACCAGTCCAGGTTCTTCTCGTTGACACCCCGAGGGAAGAAGGCGGCGACACCAAGAAGTTCTCGTGCGTTGGGTCCAAGTTCTCTGAAAGTCGGCGAAGCGAGTGAAAGTTCGATTGTGGCAGCGAGACTTTTATTATGCATCGTTTCCAGCACACCTGTTCGCCATTGCTCCCACTCTTCAGCCAATCGGACCGCGTCCCACTGATTGTGATGCGCAACAGTGGCGAGTAACGTGATTGAGAGCGGATGGAAGTCCAATTGTTCCAGGATGTCGTCGACTTGACCAAGCTCTCCGCCGCCCTCGTAGATGCGATGAAAGGTGTCACGTGCAGCCACGATCGACAACACCGGGACACTGAGAGTCTTGCACTCGGGAGGAACAACGGAAAGGCGAGAGGTGATAAGAAGGGAAATATTACTGAACTGGCTCAGCTCCTCCACCGCGGCGTAGATCCCTCCACCATCAGCGCCTCGCGGATCGAGTATAGATTCGGCGTTATCGAGGACTATCAACATCTCCTTGGAGGAGAGGAATGGACGGAGGGGGGCCAGATCCTCGGGATTCTTGATACCTGCACCAATGACGCTCGAGAGCCGGCTGAGGAAATGGATGAGAGAGGCCGAGAACTGGTCGCAGCGGATGAACCGACGGTTCTCGCCGAACCGTTGCTTGATCCGATCGTTGTGGAGCGCGGTCAGGGCGATCGATGTTTTTCCAATCCCGCCGGCCCCAATGAGAGCGACTGGAGTGAGGGTGAGAGCGAGATCGATGATCCTCTCGATTAAATCGTCGCGTCCAAAGAAGGTTCTCGGCGGCGGGGGCGGGGATTCCCCAGATATGCTACATGAAGATGTAAGTGACAGGATTCATCGACGAACGGGGCTGCTGACCTGATTTGAGCCTGGATGGTGATCAGTGCTCATTCGGCACGCACGGATACTCATGATACTCACCAGATTGTTTTTACCTCCTTCCTGACCCTTCACAAGATTACGGTGGATATCGGTAACAATAGTCTGAGTATTTACAAAGTTGGTCTGAAGCTCGGAAACGATTGTATGGGTGTCGAAAACGTCTTGATGAAGGTTCGAGATAACAGTGTGAGTGTTGACGAGATCGTTGTGAATGGTAGACACGACTACTTGTGTGTCTTTGACGTCGTGGCAAACGCCAGAAATGGCGGTTTTTGTGTCTTCGACGACGTGATGGACGTTGGAGACGATAGCTTGCGTATTGTTGACATCGTGACGGATATCAGTGATGACAGTGCGAGTATCCACGACATCTTGGCGGACGTTGGAGACAATCACATGTGTATTAATCGCAAGTTCCGTCTGGGAGTGGTCGCTTAGTGGTGGTCATGCACAGCCACCAAAACTCACATTGAAGACAAGCAGAGCCCCATTGAGGTCCGACTTCCAGGCAACAATCTTCTCTTTGTCGTTCCTCGAGTGGAACAGTCGAGAGACCGCGCCTCGTTTACCCTGCTTGGTGATTCGTTGCCGGATCTCCATCACCGTCCTGCAGTCCCATCAAAAGGCTATCGTCAGTGTCCGATTGCAGGTTGACCATGACACGATTCAACCTACACTGTCAATTGGTTTATCGCCTCGCACACGGAGGTGTTCAGTTCGTCCAGTCGTCTCCCGCTCAACCCCCGGTCGAGGGCCGTGCAAACGCTTGCGCAGGTCAATGCAAGGTCAGCGTAGTCATCGTCGTTCATCATGGTGTCCTGTCTCTATTTCAGCCCGCGATCCACCAACACAAAGTAAAGGGAACCTCACTTTTGTCATCGTGAGAATCTCCTTGACGACGCTGAAAGCAGCCTTGGCTGGGGTGATGTTCGAGGTCTTCTCCGCGATATCCAAGGCTGTGATTGCGGCATCGAACGAGATGATATGTTCTTGACGTTTCTGTTGTCTGGCGGTAGCGTACATGGGTTCAGAGTCGATGTGGCGCGAGAAAACGATGGAGCCAGGAGGCAACAAGGAAGAACCCGAACCCTGATGCGACAGGCGCCATCGATTGCAGCTCATTGGACGAACAACGACGCTATCCAAGGAAAAGCTCTACATGACTTCACGTGATGGAGGAAACGTGTACACGGAACAAATACCAACGCGTGAGAGGCGACGAGTTCACGGTCACCAGATTTGGCAAGTCAGGTTCGCCTATGTCAAAACGGCGAGGTGGGCAATGAAATAGAGTAGGTGATTCATGGAGATTGATCTACCTCACACCGTCAACGGTGTCCCGTTCGGCATTGTTATCTCCGTGGGCGAACTTGTAGGCGGAAACGAGGCCTCCAAACAAGTATTTTCAACACGAAGGAAAGGAGAAGGAACGGAGGAATGTGGCAAGGCGTCTTGAACTGCCGACGTTGATTGAGTGGCCCGAGGAAGCGACGCGCTAATCTGGACTGCGTAGGGTGGGACTCCCTATGCCTTAAGCCGGTGTTGCAAGACGCACCTTTATCGTGCGGACTGTTGCCTCACCACGTCGCTCCGCCAAAAAGAAATACAGTGGCTGGACTGCGGGTGCTGTGAGCGCCTAATTGCCGAATCCCGGTCCGATCAGAAATTCCAAGTCATCATGCCCTCCTCCTCAATGTCAGCCACCGCCCTTGCAGGCACCTGGTCCTCTCTCCCCATCCCCTTAACCTCATGGATGTGCGTGTATCTTGAAAGCGAAAAACTCAGGAATGGCTCACTTTCACTCTTACAGTCTCGATGTCATCCACGCAATGGGCCACACCCAAATGACACCCGTTCAGGCGGCCACAATACCGCTGTTCATGCAACATAAGGACGTCGTGGTGGAGGCTGTCACTGGTTCAGGGAAGACCCTTGCCTTCGTGATTCCGATTTTGGAGAAACTGATTCGGAAGGAACGGAGGCTGGGTCCAAACCAAATTGGCGCGCTTATTATCAGCCCTACTAGGTCTGTGTTTGTCACCACCTCCCTGGACAAAAATTCACCAAATCTAACCTGTCTTCTTCCACAACTTAGAGAGCTAGCAACTCAGATACACTCCGTCGTAACACAATTTCTTTCCGCGCAGCCTACTCGGACGGTCTCGCCTTCTTTGGGTTCAGACGACCTACCGCCACCAGAACACCCTCCAGCCCTGCTCCTCGTATCATCCGATGTTTCTCCCTCCGAAGACGTAAAGAGATTTCTGTTTCAAGGATCCGATATTGTCATCGGTACTCCAGGACGGATCGAAGAATTTTTGTTGGGTAAAGGGAAGGGTATTGTGAATGTTAAGGAGCTCGAGATCCTGGTCCTCGATGAAGCAGACCGGTACGCCCTCTACGCAAATGCTACTCAAGTAGTCCCTCAAAGCGACACCCAGTCTCTTAGACCTCGGGTTCCAGAAAGTCCTCACTCGCATCCTCACTCATCTCCCGAAACAACGAAGAACCGGTCTATTCAGTGCAACTATGACTGACGCTGACGCATTATCTGAGCTCGTTCGCGCCGGGTTGCGTAACCCAGCAAAAGTGGTGGTCAAAGTCCAGTCAAAGAGGAAGAGGACGGGGCTGAAGCTGGTCGAGAACGAATGCGAAACGATCGAAGAACGGCGTATCCCCGCTGGGTAACTTCCGTCTCCTGTCGATCCGATTATATGCTGATCCCCAACGAAACTGCAGCCTTCAGAACCTCTGTCTAGTTTGCAAGGCACCAGAAAAGTTACTGCAACTGTGTCGATTAATTCACAACGAATGTAACAACCACGATGCTTCTCGGTTCATCATCTACTTTGCCACTTGCGCATGTGTTGACTACTTCTATCGCGTAAGTCCACCCCATGTCTCACGCGTCTCGCCCATTCCGTTCTAACAGCTTACCTGTCCACACAGATACTGCCATCACTAGTTTCGCCCCGTGTAAAACTTTTCTCCCTCCATGGCCGTCTGCAATCAGCTGCCCGTACGAAAGCTCTAACATCATTTACATCTTTTCATGCTACGCCTTCCGCGCCGGCTGTATTACTAACTACAGATGTTGCCGCCCGGGGACTCGATATTCCTGACGTTGATGTTGTGCTGCAATTTGACCCGCCCTCCGATCCCAAATCATTCTCTCACCGATGTGGCCGGACAGCACGAGCTGGAAAATCTGGACGCGCGGTTGTATTACTGACAGAGGAAGAAGTTGATTACATAGGTGCGACTCCCACCCTTACCCCTCGAACAACACCGGTGATAGGTCCCTCTCCGATGGGCCACATCCTTTGTTCAGATCTTATGGCTGTCCGCAAGATACCGTTGAAAAAACACCCCTACCTTATCGAGGACATGACCGAATCCGACTCTTCTGAAGTGTGGCAAGCGTCTTCGGAAGAAAGCTCTACAAAATCCTTTGATCCTGCTGTGCAGAAGATCTTGGCGTTGATCCGCAGAAAGGTACTGTCAGATAGAGCGCTCCACGACAAGGTAAGCCCTGCTCCGTGCATCACCGCACCATGCTCCATGCGGGCTAGGATTCGAAGTTCTTGAATACCTTCCGCTTCCAGGGCACAGAGGCGTTTGTCTCATTTGTCAGGGCGTATTCCAAGCACGAGGCTGCGTATATCTTCCGGATCAAGAAGTTGGACCTGATAGGGGTCGCACAATCGTTTGGACTCCTGAGACTTCCGAAAATGCCCGAGATGAAAGACCTGTCACGCGATGGTTGGGAGGACGCAGACGTTGATGTGGGCTCGATTCTCTCCTCCAACCCTATCCGAATACTCAGCTTTCTCCCTGTCAATAGTGGGATACATACGCGTATTTTGAGGACACGCGGGAGAAGAAACGTTTGCAAGATCTGGAAAATCGGGAGAAGGTATCCGCGGAGAACCAGAAGAACAAGGCTGAGCGTCTCGCTAAGAGGAGTGCCAATGCTGCGTGGAGTAGCCAGACCCTCAAGAGGGAGACCCGTGACAAGAGGAAGGAAAAGAAGGCGAAAAAGAAAGAGTGGCTCGAGTCTCGACAGTCTCAACTGTCGCCATCTGCTTCTGTGGTCCCCCAGAAGAGGGGGAGCGAAGCGGACAATGAGGGTGGGGACAACGAAGACGATTGGGTAGAACTCGCACGGGAAGGACGAATGGCGAAGAAGCTCAGGAGAGGAGAGATCTCCCAACTCGAGTTTGATGGGGAGTTTATGCCATGACCAGACTCTCGACTCTTGACGAGCTGGAGGCTGACATCATGACATTGTATCATCACGAATGTGCTGTGTGCTCACAAGGACACCAACCACTTCTCGTGTATTCTAGTGTCTGACTATACAAAGTGGATTCGAGGCCAGTGTTACAGCTCGATCATGAGGCTCCTCGCCTCTTAATTACCAACGTGGTGCACATTCTTGATCTTGGTCGCTACGACCTTCGTGGTGCCTCACCCCCAGAACTGTACTTGATCAGTCAAGGGTTTTCGCAATTTCTAACTACTTCATGACGTTGATAGGAATCCTAACTATACCGGCAACCGTATGCGGCGTATATTGCACGGATTTCTAGGACATCAATCCTCAAAGGGGATCGATTCTTCGTCGTGCGACCTCCTAGTGCTGAGTGTACGGCACCCCACCGGCAAGATCAGACAACTCTCTTGGCACTCCCCGCGTCCATATGCACCTTTCAATTGTATCGGATGCGGGAGTTCGCTCACGAGGTTGAGGAAGCGTCCAGGACTGTCGTGGAGGGTGCAAGAAGGTTGAATCATCGTACGTTATTTCCTCGTGGCTTACATAGACGGAAGCGGCCGTCAGAGATCATTACGCACTCAGCTTGAGGTTTGTACTTGCTCCTCCATACTGTTGACCGGTAAATCTTCACGTCAGTGGTGTCCCGTAGCTTTCGGTTTCTATGACTGACCTCTCCACAGACGATTAGGTGGTCATTCCTGCTAGTCAGATCGCACGATGGCGAGTTTTTTTTTCAACTAGAAGCTACGTTCCCGACTTCGGTTGAGTCGAACCCCCTCCCCAACAGTTTCTTCTGTGTATGGTTTCTCCACCAGCGGACCGGAGGCATTCAGCTTCGGCCCCGTCTCGACTTTACAAGTCACCGGATGCAACGGTCCCGTCGAGTCGGTCTCCGATACCGCTCGTGCCAACGTCACAAACACCGGTCCGGTCTCCATCACCGTCACCGACAACATCTCGAGAAGTCAGCTCAGGGTCATTCACGAGAAGCGCGCTCATGCGAGCTGCTCTGATTCCTCCTTATCTTCGTTCATCTCCGCAAATCTCTGGCCTCCCTCGCTTCTTCGTGTATCGGCAACCATGGAGCCAGTGATCCGATCTACATGGCGTATTTCGGATCCAACCCCACCTCGAGCGCGATTTCGAAGTTCAATGCCGTTGCGAACGAGAATTCGAGCACGAGGACTCTGAACTATAGCGATCCTTTCGGCATATGCGGCGGTGGTTTTATCGCTTACACCGTCACTTCGACCATAATCGTTTACAATTGCAGCATTCTCTATGGTGGCTCCCACCAGATTCCCTTTGCAACGGTAACCCTGTTATGTAACACTCAGAATCTTCGCGGAGCGACTACCCTCCACGAGTTGGCCCACGCCGTCGTGAGTACGGTTGATGTCACTTAAGGGTGTTCTGCTGACCAAAACCTGTCTACTTCTGACAAGTTTCGCAACGCTAATAATTACAACGTGAGTGTTCGGATATCTGGTTGTCCGCCTAGACTTTGTGTGCTGACATGGGGTGGTCGTGACTGTTCTAGCGCTTCGTCGAGCAGGTCTACGCCAACACCCAGCGCTGAGTGGGTCGAGGGTGTGTGTACGGATATTTGTATTTATCGCGCATTTTTTGTATGTGAATTTCGGGCATTTGAACGTGTCGGGATCCACCTTTCTCAACGGCGTGATTGACTAAGGATTCTCCGGAGATCACCCGGACACATTCCTTCCATCAAACATACGTTTGAGTTTGAGCCCACCAAAATCTACACGCACGACTGTGTTTGAGAGATTCTACTAAGATTACTACGAAATTCAACAGCGTTTCGGGAGCAAGGAGCTGGCCTCTATACAGAGACGACTGATGAGGATAGGAAGTGAATGGTGGGGATTTCCCGCGCGTTTTGTAACGGTACGAAAGATTGTGGATGAGATTCGTGGGCGGTAGCTGAAAGGAGAAGGATTGTAAAGAAGAAATCCCGAGGGTTGATCGCATGAAAATGTTTGAGTTGCCAAAGGGATGAAGCCTAAGCACGATTGCGGCGCATAAACAGAACGAGATCGGGGGATTTGAAAAAAAAAACCCCCCTTCTAGACTGACGGTGGAAACGATTGAATGGGGGTGTGCGAGCCAAGGAGGGGGGTTGATGTTCGGATATGAGGGTATCATACGTTGTCGTCATACAGATGTCGAGAACACTCGGTTACACCAAACCAACCGTGGCGGGCTGATCTTCACGGGCCGTTCCCCCAGCGAGAGTGATAAACCGAGTGCCGACCCGCTGGGCTTGTTCCTCGGAATGGGTGATCCATATGATCGCCTTGACCGTGCTCTCCGGCTTACCGAACGTTGACAGGGTGTGTTTCTCCACGGCCAGCGTCGTCTCTGGGTCCAAAGCGGAAGTCGGTTCTGGATCCAGCAGAAAGATGGGAGGGTGATTTTTGATGCGCCGTGATGGAGGTGATGTCAGCGTGATGAGTACAAAAAGCCCCGGACCGCGTCGGAAAAATTGCGTCGGATCCAACGGGGTCATTGAAGAGACGGAAGGGGATGCAACAAAAGAGGAAACCTCACCATCTAGCAAGAGCACCTCTGCCGTACCCAAGGCGATGCCAACGGCCATCATGACCCTCTGACCCTCTCCTCCGCTAAGTTCAGCCCAATTCCTGTCCCACAAGCTGGGGTCAATACCAAATCGAGAACCAACTTCCAAAGGGCGATCCATCCACGCATCCTGCCGTTCTCCGGACACGATTCCCGATTCCCGGTTTTGTCGCTTTTGAGCCGTGAATGACATTGTCGCGAACACGAAGTCCCGCGGCGTCAGAGGGAGTAGAGACGGTCGTTGGGGGAAGTAGAGAACCTTTGTCCTGTACGTCGGGATACCTAAAGTGTAACCGACGTACGTATGTTACACGCGAGGAACTGCGGGCGTAGGACGTTCAGGCACGTACCGTAATGCGCTGGAGGCTTTCCCTTGAACAGGACACTTCCGGAGTAAAGATCAAGGTGCGCAATGCACTTCAATAACGACGTCTTCCTAATACCTCTGTCGACAGCACATCACTTTATCAGAGCAGATTCTAACTCACCCTGAACCGCTGACACCTCTAAGGACAAGGACGTCGCCTTCATTGACGGAGAAATTGACCCCCGATATAACTAGCTGGCCATTGCTCTTGGCGTAAACAAGGTCTTTGACTTCTAGTAGTGCGGACATCTGGAAAAACTGGGGGACAAACGCGTCCCCCTTTCGATCGACCCCAGGGACCCTGTCGCCCATCCCAGTCACGTGAGGGTCGAAGAGATTGAATATCTGAGAATTATCTCATACTCGTGTCATAACCTTGGTCACACCTGCAGTGCACACTCTCTGCAGAGAAAACTGGTAAAGTAGCCGGGTGTTGTTGGAAAACCAATTTGACGAGTGCGGTCCTGGGCACGACATAATCAAGTGCGAACCACCAAATTCAAAGATGGTTAGCATGCCCCACCGGAATTCCACTCCTCTATTATCTGCTCCCAATACTGTGCAGATCATCTAGCCCTCGCATGGATATGGGTTTTCTTCGTTTCCCGGCGCTCGCCTCACGCCGTCCCATGGCTATGGCAATTCGCATCCGTCCACCTTCATGCTTATCTCACGCCCCTCGTTGACTCCGTCCCTCCATCTTGCAAGAAACCCCTCGCCTAACAATCGACAGGAAGCTTATGCGTGGCGTTATTCACAAACTTCTAGGCTCCAGTGAGCCCACACGATTGTACCTTTGTTTCAGATCCTCTGAAAATCACCTCGGGTTCAGACCTAACGAACCCCGGGCATATATGTCGGTGGTCATTTCAATCCCTGAGTGATTATCATAATCATGAACTGCGTGGACGGCGCGCGCAGGGGATAGATATAACTGTATGTCCATTATTGTTGACCCAACTCTCTATTCTGGGACTTAATTGAAACTCTTGTGATAATATTCAAGGGCTTCCCCTTCCAGAGCCATCCTTCACGTCCCCCTTCTCCCTTACCTCTCGCCCCTCACACAATCGAAATGGATTACACATAACCAGAGGATCTTATCGTGCCTGGCGAGAACCTGTACGTCCGGTCTACGGCCATTCTGTGGCTCGGGTGCTAACTTCGCATTCGAAAGTCTGGTTTTTAAGGAACTCCATCAAAGTCCACGGGGGCGCAGAGGACGGAAGAGTGTGCCAAGATACTTCTGAACTTGGTGAAAGAATCCGCGGACTGGTGCCCTCCCCTCAAGGCTGCTCTGGGCGGTGTCAGCGCGTTGATCACACACTGCGAGGTCGGTTCATCTCATCTCATCCCGTTTCTATCCACCGTTGACGGTCTCGTAGCAATACAAAGATGTCAAGGAGAAGGCTGAAAAACTTCTCCCATGGGTGGAGAAATTGAGCAATCTTGCAACCGTCACAATTGGTGTTGATGTCGAGGAGGAGAGACGCCGCGCGGACCTCGCGAGGTGAATTCCGTGGCTCTCGTGTTGCCACCCCTCTAACCACGTGTTTAGCTCCTTGGAGAGGATCGAAAGGCGTCCGTGGGCCATATTGGAGAAAGGGTGGCTTGTGAGGTTGCTCTCCAAGGGGAAGGATTCTCAGGAAGTGGCAGATCTCGTTGGAGAACTCCAGGAGGCGATCATGTACCCTCAGGTAAGCGGGAACCACACAGGCTCAACAAGTGTTACCACCGCAGCTGTTGCTGAGATACCCTGTCTAGACCGCAGAGCAACGGGCCATATATGATTTAAATCACGAACTGATTGTAAGTCGCTGATCCTTTCGTCTACAAACGTGTCTGCCAGTCTGACAGGATGAAGGTCAGTTTTCTTTAGGCGAGCATCGAAAATTGGAGCTCATACGTTTCATAGCCCGCCTGGTAGTCTTGAATGGGTGCCGCCGTGCCCACGGGGCCCGATACCGACACGGAAACAGGGATGGCTGTCTAATGGGGACACGAGAGGGCGTTTTGAGCGAGATTGAGTGCTGGATCAAGGATCTCAATGGGCACCCTATCTTCTGACTCAACGGACTCGCCGGGACGGGGAAATCCACCATTGCGCAGACAATTGCAGAACGTGCCTCTGTCGACGGTTGCCTTGGAGCATCGTTCTTTTGTTCGAGGGGCGTCGAGGATCGGAGTGACCTCCAACTCATCTTCCCCACGCTGGCGTTCCAATTGGCGCAAAAGTATCCGGCCTTCCGACGCTTACTTGTCACCCTCCTCCAGTCTGATCCCGACGTTATCCATGAACCGTCTCGAGGCCAGGTGGAAAAGTTTCTGGTTGAACCGCTCCGGTCTACAGGTATCTCGATCGTCATCGTGATCGATGTCCTGGACGAGTGCAAGGGTGACGACCCGGAATCAGCTATCCTCCTCGTGCTGGGATGGTTGGTTTCCAGGATTTCCGGAGTCAAGTTTTTCATCACCAGCCGGCCAGCAAAGCACATTAGCGCTGGATTCCGTGGCCCGCTACTCAAGAATGTGACGAATGCTTTCATTCTCCACGAGGTCGAGCCTCGCACAGTGGACAACGACATCCGTCGCTTCGGTTCGTACTATCCTCAGCACCGTAGTCCTTGCCACGAATCCCCTCTCCCCTTCTGCGATCGCCACACGGACGGGCCTTGACTGCGAAAAGGCCCAGCACCTCCTCGAGTTAGTCCAACCGCTACTGGTACTGACTGAAGGCTCCCATCACCCTGTTCAATCGTTCCACAAGTCCTTTCCAGACTTCCTCACAGACCAGACTCGTTGCACCGACGAACGATTCTATATATCCTCTGATTGCCACACCGAGCTTGACCTGCGCTGCTTTGAGCTTATGGGCAAGTCACTCCGGAAGAACATGTTCTTGATACACGACTATGCCTTCAATTCGGACGTGGAGGATCTGCCAAAGAGAATCGAGGCCAGTGGGATCCGCGGCGGGCTGGAGTATGCATGTAGATCATGGCACAAGCATCTCATCGTGACGAGCCATCGGACCTCCGATGTACTTTCTGCCCTGCGCGATTTCCTAGAAAGCAATTTTATCTTCTGGTTGGAAGTGTTGAGTGCCCTTGGCGCCGCGGGTGACGCTGCACGAGCGTTGGCTGCGACCGGAGAATGGTTGAGTGACGTGTGTCTGCAACTATGGTTTGTTTGACTTTTCGATGTTAACTTGGTTCAGATGTCCGCCGATGCTGGTCCTCTCCTCGATACTGTTGCAGATTTCCACCGTTTCATCACTGAATTCTTTGAGGTCATCAGCAAGTCTGGACGCCACGTTTACCACTCCGCACTTTTGTTCGCTCCCGAGCCATCAGTGGTTCGGAAACTGTGCGGCAAAGAGGTCTCTCCAATGGCGAGGATTGTGACCGGGATCCCTACCTCGTGGGATTCATGTGTGGCGACATTCGGAACTAAGACTCGAGTTCCTTGCGCTGCTTGGTCGCCATGTGGCAAATACATCGCCGTCACCTCGGGGGGGAGGAGGATAGAAGTCCGAGATTCAGCTACCTTGGAGAGGATGTATGACCTCAAACAACCCACCTGGGGATTGCAATCGTATACTCCGAAAGAACTTCAATTTTTATCCGACGGACGCTTGCTGGCCTGTGTCTTCGGCCTCGGGCTACGACCCGGCAGGACCCAATTCTTGCTGTATCCCTATATCGTTATTTGGGACGTGCAGGCAAATGTCCCCATCTGGAATGCTCCCTCCAGGTCCCAATGGAGTTATTCTGTGGTGCCGTAATCATGTTCTCTGGGGACAGCAGGCTGATCACTTCGGTCTCCAACCCCCCTCCAATATTTGGTGGCCTCGAGTTCCACGTGCGCAATGTACTCGAGGCCCACCTGTCAGGCGCTCATCATCCCCACGATGCTCAGCTCGTTGTCCACTGGACCCACAACAAAACTCTGCGGGTCGCCACGAGATCCAGGACCGATACGGGACTTGCGTTCATTATTAAGGAACTCAACAAACCTCAGACCCCCCCTTTCCCGTGGTCAACAGATTCGACATCCCTGATGGAGACACTATTCTCTCCTTCTCCCCAGTTTCCCTCCATGCATTGTTCGTCAATGAGGAGAAAGTCATTACACTTAACGTTCGGGACTCGAGGATCCTATTGCAGACCAAAGCAGCTCAGCAAGGCCACTTACCGATCGGACGCTTCCCTCCTAATGGGCACTTCTTTGTGCTCGGGGTATCGGAGAGGGAGATCTATGTTTGGGAGAAAAAACCCACTGGTTATGAACCCTGGAACAGCTTTAGGTCCAGGTTACCATTTCAGGGGCTCTCATTCTCCCCCACCGCGGTCTCGATCTTGGGTTGGGGTTCGGGGGAGTGCAGTTGTTCCATCCGGAGCATCGCGTCAGCCCCCTATCCCTCGATGACGCCAAGCCCCACGCTGACGAAAGAAATCATCTGGTAGCATGTCCCGGGGGCGGGACGTACATCGCGACCGCAAAGGGACGGGGTGAAATTATCACGGTCATTGACCTCTCGAACACCACACGGAGATCCATCCATACGAACGCACAAATTTGGGGAATCAAGATTGTCGACAATACCATCTTTGCATTAGATGGGCGCGGACTCGTCGGCTGGAATCTTGTCGATGGTGCTGAAACAGAAACTGTAACCCTTCCTAATATGGAGCGCAAATCCCTTGCTTTATCCCACAATTCTTCTCAGATCGCCTATGCCTCTCGAGGCAAGGTTTCCCTGTATGACGTAAAGGCGGGAGAAGTTCTCAGCAAGGTCGAGATAGGCGACCGCATCCTCGACATCCAGATGGCCATTGGTTGTGGATCGTCGCAGAGGAAACCGACTTCTTCTCTTGCGGAGGGATCAGCTTCTATCGTGCACGATTGGGGGAGGCAGGGCGTCCGCGTAGAAAACGTCTAGAGGGCGGACAGTCATGGGATAGTGCTTTTCGATTTCCCCACGAATACCGTATTATTGGGAAATGGTCTGAGTGGGTTTCTG